>VDFB02030044.1:309402-477431 GCA_007258455.2 Sequoia sempervirens | reverse complement strand
ATTGATCTAAACCAAACAATAACAAATGAAATACAAGTTATAGATGGTAAATTTTTAACTATCAAATGTATTTATTAATTTTATACTTAATAAATTTACTATTGCTTATATTCATTATGTAATGCAATTTTACACTTGAAAACTTTATCTATGTTGATGTGTTAAATGTTCATGTCATTACAGATTCAAAGGATCAACAAAACAATAGAGAACATATGTTACCTTTTTCTATTGATCTTAACCAAACAACAATAGATACAATGCAAAGTGGAGATGGTATAGAAATTATAGAACACACTTCAATCAATTTTATGTCTTTAATTTTTAAAATATTTTTTTCTTAGTTGATGTGTTAATTATGCATGTTATTGTGGCTTTAGATAATCAACAAAACACCCAACAACGCATGTTACCATTTTCTATTGATTTTAACCAAACAGCTTCAACAATGGATGTAATGCAAAGTAGAGATGGTAACAATACAGTAATTTGAAAATTTTAAATCATAGTAGATAAGTTTTTATTTGGTTGGCCTAATTTATTTACTCTTGAGCATTAAAATATGGTTTGACTTATTATTGTGCAGTCAATTTTGCATCCACCAAGTGGCATGAGGAGGTTAGATTTTGATGATCCACCACAAGTTTAGGACTCGCCTGAGACATAGGATCAATTGAACTATTAGGATTTAATGTGTAGTTATTGAACATCCACATTGTGTATAGATTTTGAGATGACATATGCAACATTTTGTAAAAAATATTTTGAGTTGGTATAAATGCCAATTTTGTATATGCGTAGACAATTATTCTACATATTGATATATAAATCAATATACAATATAATTTTTCCTTATGTGCATATTTTCCAGCTTTCAACATTTAAATTTGAATGTATATTCACTTTAGAATGGTTGAATTATAATTAATAACAACTTATAGATTTATTTCTTGCAATCTTACTTTCCATGATGACTAATTTAAATCAATATACAATATAATTTTTTTCGTATGTGCATGTTTTCCAGCTTTAACCATTTAAATTTGAATGCATATTCACTTTATATTTTCCCATAAAGCACAAAATTGTATCCTTTATATTTTCATGATTATTTTTTAAAAATACTTCATTTCCTCATTACTCATTTGAAAAAACAATAGAAGCAACTATTTCAAATATACAAATTTCATCCAATAAACATGGTTTTATCCAAAAATAAACACTAGCAATCACACATTGGTGTGCAATGGGTACACCAAAGAGGTGTGGAAAGTTAATCAAGGAAAATTTTGGTCTATTTTTGGCATACATTTGTGTAGTACATGAGGTCAATTAGTAGGTCATTTGGAAAAATGATATTTGTGCAACAAAGGTCTTAATGGAGAAATGATGTTTACATCCACTTATAGGGATTCGAACATAACTGAAACAAAACCTATAAATAAAGAAGATAATCAAGCTCCATTATTGACTTGCACATGGTATGTTTACAATAGAGAGAGAGGAGGATATAGGGATAGAAAGAGGGAGAGATAAAATAAGGAAGAGGGAGAGAGAGAGGGGGGGTTTAAGGAGATATAGATAGAGAAAAGAGGGAAGAGTGAGAGAGCGAGACTTAGGGGTAAGGATATATAGATAAAGAGGAAGATATAGATAGAAATGGAGAAGAATGAGAGTGATATGTAGAGGACATGGAGAGATACAAATAGAGAGAAGAGAGGGATAGATAGAGATAGAAGAGATAAATATATAGAGGGAGAGAGGAAGAGGGGGAGAAGTAGAAAGATAAAGATAGAGATAGGAAGTGATATATAGAGAGAAGTAGAGAGAGGAAGAGATATGGGGATATAGAGAGATATATAATGAGATAGAGATAAAGGGATAGATGAAAAAATATGAAGAGGTAGATGGGGAGTCAAAGAGATATAGAGATAGAGGTTTGGGAAGAGGGAGAGGGAGAGAGAGAGATGGATGAATAGAAAGAGACATGTCTAGAGATAGACAGAGAGAGGAAGATAAAGTTAGAGATGAAGATATAGCAAGAGAGGAAGAGGGAGACAAATAGATAGAAGTAGAGGGAGAGATAAAGATAGAGAAAGATAGAGAGGGAGAGATAGAGAGATATAGATATATAGAGGAAGAGGGGAAGGGAGAGAGAGAGATATGGAGGAAGAGAGAGAGGGGGAGACATAGATATAGAGGAAGAGGAAGAGGGAGATATATAAAGATAGAGAAATGGATAGGGGAAAGGAAGGGAGAGATGGGGAGATATAAAGAGAGGGGGAGATAGAGAGGCAGGGAGAGAAAGGGAGAGAGACAAGTAGAGGAGGGGGAGAGATAGGTAGAGGAGGGAAAGGTAGAAGAGGGGAGAGAGGGAGAGGGGAGAGAGGAAAAGATAGAGGGAAGAAAAGTAGAGAGATATAAAAAGAGGGAGTAATAGGGAGATGGAGAGAGAGGGAAATATATGGATACAAATTAGGAGAGATAAAGAGATATGTATATAGAGATAGTAGGAGAGATAGAGTGAATAAGAGAGTGAGAGAGAGAGGAGATGTAAACAAAGACGAAGATAGAGATAGAAATGGACATGTAAATGGAGAAGGAGGAGATATAGATAAAGAGAAAGAGAGAAATGGAGATGTAAATGGAGGAGAAGATGGATATGTAGAGGACATGGAGAGATACAAATAGAGAGAGGATAAATAGAGAGAAGAGACGGATAGATAGAGATAGAAGAGATACATATGTAGAGTGAGAGACGGAGAGGTATAGGGATAGCGAGATAGATAGATAATGAGATAGAGATAGACGGATAGATGGAAAAAATATGAAGAGGTGGATGGAGAGTCAAAGAGATATAGATATAGAGGTCTAGGAAGAGGGAGAGGGAGAGAGAGATGGATGAATAGAGAGAGACATGTCTAGAGATAGAGGGATAGAGAGGAAGATAAAATTATAGATGGAGATATAGCAAGAGAGGAAGAGGGAGACAAATAGATAGAGGTAGAGGGAGAGATAAAGATAGAGAAAGATAGAGAGATAGAGAGATAGAAGGGGGAGAGATAGAGAGATAAAGAGGGAGAGGTAGAGAGATAGAGAGATAAAGATAGTGATAGGGAGAGAGAAACATAGTGTGTGTGAGTGAAAGACATATGGAGATAGAGTAATAGAGGTTTTAGAGGTGAATTATCATATACTTAATCAAATGACATGTTATGTTGATTCATAAGTGCTTTATTTGATCTATTAAGATTACTTGCATTAGGGAAATATAGCATTTTCTTTGAAAGGAATATAGAAGTTATTTACATGTTGTTTTATGAAGTGCTTGTAATTACTCCATAATAGGAGGAATTTTCTATCATTGGTATTATATACCAGGAATGATGAAATAGGATTAGCTTATTTAAGAAAGTGTCTTACTACTCCTATTGCCCCTATACAGGAAGTAGCTATTGTTGATCTGTTCATAGATAGTTAGATTATGTGTATAGTGTGATATATGTCAATGTCATGAAGTGACTTGGAACTATTATCTAACTATGCTAGGAAACCTTGGGGATGCTAAGGTTTAAACTTAATTGAAAAAAAATGGTACACTACCCTTTATAATTTGGGGACATAATTTGTATCTTTAACTAACTAAATTAATCTCATTAAAAACTCTTGTATAAAATAGAGAAGGAAAAGCCACAACTAATCATTTTAGCCATTACAAAAATAGATGGACACACTTATTTAAAGTTTTGGAAAATTCATCAATAACTACATCCTAAAAATAAAATTAAGAAAAAAAGTGAAGTTTCACATAAATCTATGCTAATAATCCAAGAAGAGGGAATTTAAATATAGAATAGTTTATATGTATACCATAGGTTTGTATGTGTAGCCACTAACACTAAAGAAAGGAGAAAAATGAAGAAATGAACATAATTTTCATTTTTAAATTACAAGTAAATAAGTCAAGTGTTTATGTATATTTTTTCCAAGTTAAAATTCAACCTTGCATTGAAAAAAGTTAGATTTTTTAGGTTGGGTTTTCCTATTTTATTCATATTTTTCTATTGTTTTTTGGGTTATAGGTTCATGACTAACACACATGGATCTTTGGGTCCCTCTCAAATATCTATTGTTATGTTTAAAGACACCTTAATCAAGGAAGCTAAATCCTAGAGAAAGAAGTAAGAAGTCAATGAGATTTAAGCATGAGATAAATCCTAAAGAAAGAAGTAAGAAGTCAATGACCATGGTTATGTTATCTCCTTTGAATAAAAGCATATAAATATGAAATTTATAAAAAAAAAAAAATTAATATTAAATCTAATACTCATAATTCATAATTAAACAAAATTCCATACTTAAATATTTAGTTTTATTATATTTATTAAAAATCAAATACTCAAAGTTCATTCAATACCTAATTACACAATTAAAAAATTTATTTTATAATTTTTATTTATTTATTATCAATATAGAATTGTTTATTCAATCAAAACCTAAACCTTAACCTTTGTATATAGATAGATATAGATATATAGTGTGAAAGTAAAACTACTTATATAAGAGATACAAGCGTTATATGTATTATACATTATATATCAAAGCGTATTTGTTTAAATAAAGACACCTTAATCAAACTTATATCGGACTTTTTGTGGAACCCTAAATCATTAATTCTGCGAAAAGGTAATTTCAATATACATTTTTTATCTTCACCTGGAGACAAAATTTCGATCATCCTTATGTAAGACGCAACTTTCGTACTAGTTGAGTTGCAATCAAGTGGGCCCGTTCTCTGGATTGACAGCTAGTCCCTTGTATTCTTTCTTCTTCTGATTTTTCTTCACTATATACATACATCGTTGAAGGTTGTGCGTTGACGTGACTTGATCTGCCCTCTTTCTGACATCCCCTGCGGAATTGAATTGCCTAGGTCGTGCACTGCACTTTCATGCTCCATCTCTTTGTCTGACTGACAGAACTAGAGCAGGTCGTGGGTCTCCGTACTTGATGCAGGATGGGCATAACATACAGCCCATGGGATGGACATCAGATTTTGTAGGCTGGGTAGCCAGCTCCGTATAGACGCTGCCTAGGTTTAGCAGAAGAGAGCCGTACATAATTCAATCTGATTAGTAACTCTTAGGTATTTCATTACACCTATAATTCATCACTATGCGTGCATGGTTCACCTTCTTGCCCATGTTGGCTATCTTGAGGACACCCTAAACTCGATCATTATGAGGTTCAAATTGTAAGGAGATTATAAAGTGTTTCATCGCACGCACCACCTATTCATAGGGGATTATACGGCGTTGCAGTGGCGGCGGTGTAAAAATCGAGAGGATAACAAGAAGAAAATTTAAAGGGTATGAAAGTAAAAAATGGAGAGGATGACAAAATCTGAAGGTCATGAAAGAAGCAAATGAAGAGTATAATAAGAAAATAAATAAGTCAAAAGGGAAAATGGAGAAAATCAATTTAATATCAATGTTAATGAAAATAAAAATGGTATTAAAGCAAATGAAAAGTATAATAAGAAAATAAAGAAGTCAAAAGGGAAAAATGGAGAAAATCAATTTAATATCAATGTTAATGAAAATAAAAATGGTATTAGTTCAAAAAATAAAGTAGTATTCAACAAAACGAGGAGGGCAATCACAAAGAAAATAAAGAAATGAAGAGGATAATAAGAAAGAAAATCAAGAAAGTATTAACGAAGAAAATGAAAAGTCCACTACAAAATGGAGGTATGATTCTACTTATTCAAATGATGATAGTGGAGGCAAAAGGCAAAAAAATTAGTGCCTAGTGAAGGGTTTTTTTTATAAAGGAGGACCTCTATTTTAATATTAATGATGTGTTTTTGTTATAATGAACTTGATTTGACATTAAAGTTTGTGATTATGTTGTCCAACAAAAATCTAAAGACCTAAAAGCAATATGAACTACAGAGAAAATATCATCATAAAGTTGTCGTCTTAAACTTCATTATTAAGGTTATCATATTTGCTTCTTCGAAAGTTTATGATTATATTGTACAATAAGAATCTAAAGACCTAAAAGCAGTATGAATTGCTTATGTGTGTGTGTGTGTGTGCGTGCGTGTAAATACCATCATAAAAAAATTTACTATGTTGGATTTAGTAGTTAGGAATTTAGATTACTATCAAAGTGTTTTAAGAAATTGAAGACGTATTAAAAGATATATGAACAATAACAAATTATTTAGTCAATTTAAAGGATTAAGCTAAATTGAACACACAATATAAGATTTAATATACTAATTCATTAAAAAGATATAAAATAGTTTATGTAAGAAAAAAATTATATTTTACTTGGTTTTTGTGAAATTAGAGATCACAACTTAATTTAATGGCCTATGATTCATTTAACTTTTCAATTTATAATCTTGAAAGTTTAAACTATGTCATAATTACAAAATTGCTTTGTTCTAATCATAGTGTGTTAGTCTTTGAAATATGAATCTATGTAAGAATAGACAATGTTTAGAAATACTTATAGTGAATCTTTTTATCCACTTGCAACTAAATTCTAGATGTCATTGATTAATAAATTATTCTCTTAATCTGAGATCCTTCCTCTTGGATGATTCATTTGAATTATGGCGTCTTTAGATACACCACTGCAGTGTGCAATTTGAAACAATTCATACTTTAGTTAGCCCATAAGTTGTATGAAAATGAGAGAAGGATTAATTTCAAATTTTAAAATTTGAAATTTGGGGCCCAAATTCATGGGCATGGGAATAATTTAGTTCACTTCCACACTTGTAGACATTAACTACAAATGGTGAATGAAATATTTAAAGATTGAGGATATGATTTATGCTCGGATAAGTAATTGTGGGATAGGGATTGAATATTATTAGTTGTCAACTTCCACAAAAAATTCATCACCTCAAAATGATTCAATAGAGGCCCCCTTTCTATTCCATCATTTGTATTATGCTAGACATTGGAGCCTCTAGTTATAAAGTTGTTGCTATTGAATAATCTCAAAATCTAGATCAGTATTCTAGAGATCAATTGTATGGCTCTTTAACTGCACTTGAAATGAGAGAGTTTGGTACTAACAATGGTGCAAAAGTTGAGATTGCTTTCAAGGCTGGGAAAATAGAGAAGATTAAAGAACCAGATGAAGAAGATATTGATGATCCGGAGGCTAACTTTGGGAGAAGGATGAGAAGAGTTACTGGTAAATACAGAGGCAAATTAGCTTTAAAATATTTCCATTGTGGAAAGATAGGTCACTATGCTTCAAGATCTCCAAATAGAGTTGTGAATGATAAAAACAAGGAGAACAAAGGTAAGATGATTAAGAAATGCTATTATGTTAGAGGAGATACAAGTAATTTTGATGATGAATTCTTGTTCATGGCTTTAAAATATGAATTTGTTTTTTCTAGAACCCTAAAAGATGTGTGAAGGAATGCCCTTCAGAGAGAAATGATAAGATTGAAGGTACTTTGGTATCTATTTTAATGCTAAACAGGATAAAAACTATATTGGAACATTGACAATGATTGCTCTAATCATATGACCAAAGGCAAGAGTAGGTTTGTTAAACTTGAAAAGTATGATGGAGGACTTTTGAGATTTGGATATGATTCAAGTACTAAGATATGTGGAATAGGTTCAATCATTTTTATGGCAATCATAATACTAAAGATGTTTACTATGTTAAAGGTTTAAGGCATAACCTCTTGAGTGTTGGAAAGATGTGTAGCAAAGGATGCAATCTTATGTTTCAAGATGATAAATGTGAGATCAGAAAAGGGTTTGGAACTGTGATTGTTGTTGGAAGGACATATGGAAGTGTTTATTAGCTTAAGGGTGTTGATGGCCATTTTTGTATGACTCAAATTAATGATTGTTGGTTATGGAACAAGAGGATGTGTTACATTAATTTTGATAACTTAGTAAGAATTAGTTCAGTTCAAGCAGTGAGAGATCTACAAAAGATTACAAATCCCATTAATGTTCTCTACAAGTAGTGTCAGATTGAGAAACAAACAAGAAGTTTCAAAGGAAAAGAACAATCTTCTATTAGAATACTAGAATTGGTGCATAAGGACCTTTTTGGTCCTACAAGAACAAGAATTCTTCAAGGTGATAGGTATTTCATGTTTTTTATTAATGATTATTCAATGATGACATGGGTTACTTTTCTTAGAGAAAAATATGAAGGCCTGGATAGATTCAAATAATTTAAAGTTATGGTTGAGAAAGAAATGGATTTGAAGATTAAGTGTTTAAGGTCTGGCAGAGGTGAATATTTCACTTCTAATGAATTTAACATATTTTGTGAGAATCATGGCATAAAGAGGCACTTCTCTACCCATATGACTCCTCAACGAAATGGAGTAATTGAAAGGAAAAACAAAAGTGTTCAAGAAGTTGCAAGGACTATGATGAAAGAAACTAACCTATTGTAAGTATACTGGAGAGAAGCAATTTATAATGTTGTTTACATACTTAATAGAGTTCAAGCAAAAGAAAACAACACAAAGACTCCCTATGAGATCTGTAGTATGGAAGGATACCTACTATTAAATACTTCAGAGTGTTTGGAAGCAAGTGTTATATCAAAAGAGATGAAGAAAACTTGGGAAATTTTGATGCAAGGTCTGATGAACGAATCTTCCTTGGATATTCTACTAAAAGAAAATCATGCTAGTGCTACAATAAAATATTGAGAAAGATTGTTGAGAGTTTGATTGTCAAGGTTGATGAAGTTTTTCGGAACTCAGTGGTGATAGATGGATATGAATCAAATGAACCTAATTGCAAAGAAAAAGAAAAGGCTAAGGAAAAGGAAACACAGTTTGAAGAAGAGGAATAAGCTCCAAAAAAGACTCCTAGAACCCCTAAGTATGTGCAGAGAAAGCATTCTGAAGAATAGATCATTGGAGACAAAAGCAAAGGTGTACTAACAAGAAGGAAAGTTGTTGAAGAAGTAAATTTGTGTCTACTAAATTTAAACCTAAAACAGTGATTGAAGCAAGCAAGGATGAGTATTGGATGAAAGCTATAGAAGAATAACTATTGTAGATTGAAATAAAACAAACTTAAGAACTTGTCCCAAGATCAACAAACAAAATAATAATTGGATGTAATTGGGTGTTTAGAAACAAATTGAATGAGAATGGAGAAGTGGTAAGTAATAAGGCAAGGCTTATGTGTAAAGGTTATTCACACGTTGAAGGAATAGATTTTGAAGAGATCCCTGGTTGCTAGAATGGAAACTATTAGAATGTTTTTTGGCTTTTGTAACACATAAGGATTTCAATGTTTATCAAATGGATGTGAAGTTTACTTTCCTAAATCAAGAGTTGGAAGAAGAAGCCTATATGGAACAATCGAAAGGATTTCAATTATCATATAAACCTAAAATGGTCTGTAGATTGAAGAAAAAATTGTATGGATTGAAGCGAGCTCCTAGAGCTTGGTATGCAAGGTTGAATAAGTATTTGTTACAAGGATTCAATAAAGTTATCACACATAGTAATATTTACTTTTAAGGTTGAAAAAGATCAAATATTGATTGTAGTTGTGTATGTTGATGACATTATTTTTGGAGGCAAGCTATGTGCAAGAATTTTGGAGAAGAGATACAAAAAGAGTTTGAGATGTTTATGTTTGGAGAGATGAGTTTCTTCCTTGGGTTACAAATAAATCAAACAAAGGTATATTCATTTCACAATAAAAGTATGTCAAAGAGATGTTGAAGAATTTTGGAATGGAAGACTCCAAACTGGTATGTAGTCCTATGGTTACTAGTTGCAAGTTGAGAAAGAATGATGAATACCTTAAGGGTGATTAGTGAAAGTACATATCAATGATTGGTGGACTACAATATCTAACTGCTACTAGAACATATATCATGCATGTAGTTTGTCTTATGGCTAGATTCCAAGAAGATCCTAGAGAGCCACATGTTGTGACAGTAAAGAGGATATTTAGATACTTGAAAGGCACTTTGGATCATGCCTTGTGGTATCCAAAGGATACTAATTTTATATTGAGTTCTTACACTGATGCAGATTGAGTTGGTTGTCTGGATGATAGAAAAAGTACAAGTGGTGGTACATTCTTTCTTGGATGTAGGTTGGTATCATGGCTAAGTAAGAAACAAGATCCAACTTCTTTATCCACGTAGAGGCTAAGTACATTGCAGTAGCATCTTGCTACACACAAGTGGTGTGGATGAGGAAAACATTAAAGGATATCAAAGTAGTGTATGATGAGCCTATTTCTATGTTTTGTGACAATACAAGTGTAATAAATATTTCAAAGAATCTAGTGATGCATTCAAGGGAAAAAATATTTCAATTAGATATCACTTTCTAAGAGAAAAGGTTGTGGAGAATCAATTGAAGATTGAATATGTGCCTAAAAAGGATCAGATTGTTGATATATTCACTAAGGATTTTCTTAAAAGGATCTACTTTTGAGTATCTCTAAGACAAGTTGGGGGTTATTGCCCCTCCTTCTTTGAACTAGATGCATAATGAGATGCATCAGTCCAATGGATATCAAGATTCATTTTTTTGGACTGATGTTGGTGGCTACCTCTTAGGGAGAGTAGGTAGTGGAATTGTTGATATGGTATAGGCTAGTGTGTGCTCCTAAGGGGAAGTATTCAGAGCAGTAAAGGAAAGGTGTTGCAGAGTATTTGTAGGTAGGTTGTTTGATGAGATAGGAAAATAATAATATAGAATGAACATTATGTCATTTTCCATTGATGTCAAAGGGTGAGAGAGTAATGTGAAAAATATCTGAGGGGGAGAGAGAATCATGTGAAAAAGAATAAATAATAAGGGAGAGAGAGAGAGTCATGAGAATGATGTCAAAGGAGAGAAAAACACATGTAAAAGATAAGTTATTTAGGGGGAGAAAATAGAAAATAAAATCAGTATGGTATAGAGCTATTGTGTCTTTGATGGTTTTTCACATCATGTTTTTCCAACAATGGCAAAGCGGAGATTGTTGCAAGTATGAGTAGTTGGTGTTGTTATTGATGTCAACAAGCATGTTTTATCATTGATGTCTATTGATGAATAAGATTGTTGCAAGATTATGGGAAGTTGTTAGTTGTATTGTGGAAGTATTGAAGATGATGAGGATGTGTCTCTAGTGCTTGGTTTCCAAGTGCTTTTGAGAAAATTTGATAAAAAAGAGGAAATAGTGTATTACAGTGGCATTTTGGGGGACAAAGTTATGTTTTGGTTTTTATTTGCATTTCTTCTAGGTTGAATATATGCTTGTGTGATTCAAATATGTTGATCAAAGATGTTCAAAGACTCTATATATCTAGAACTTGGGTTTCTAGATCAATGTGCAAAGAGAGATATATTCACCAATGTATGAACTAAGTTTGTAGTATTGTTTGTAGTGTTGTCTAGGAGAAATGTATTTGCTCCAAATTTCTCCATGAGTTGGTTTTTGGTCTTGTAGATTTGGAAAGTTGTTCATATTGTTTATATCTTACTTAATTCAAGATTTTTTGTGATTTGGTGTAGTACATAGCAAGTTTCATATGTCAGTGTGCATAGAAGGTAAACTAGGTGTTCAAGATGAATGTTTTTTATTGGTGTGAGTTGGGTGAAGAATTTTTTGGGTCTCAATTGGTTCGTGGATTGCTCTAGATCATCTAGAAGCATGGTGTGTTGTTTGAAAGTCATCCTTTGGTTTGAAAAAGCATGTACTAAATTGATTAATGGTATTTACAAGAGTAATGACCGACCTCATTATTTCCACTACATGAGAAGGAATTTAAGTATTGATGAATGTGTAGCATGGCGTATGAGAGTTAATTTGGGTTTGATCTATATTTTAGTGTGGTCCACTTTCATTCCTATCCACTACGAGAATGTTTTGTGGTGATCTATTTTTGAATTTGTAAGTGTGAGGCATGTATGACTGACTTGAAGATGTTTTTCAAGTTGCATGGATGGTATAAATGCAAGTTGATTTGATGCAATATGTATTGTGTGTTGTGTTAAGATTTGTGATGTGAAATTAAGAGAAGGAGAGTGCAGATATGTGAAATGCAATGCAAGATACAATGGAGATTATTGGATGTAGTGAGAAGAAGGTGTCTTGATATTTTTGAGAGTTGTGGATGATGTTGAGGTGTTGTGGTGGATTCTCTTGTTGCTATTAGATACTTTTCTCATTGTAAGATTTTTTCTTCTTCCTTCTTTATACTCCAACACTGAGCCTTTTGGTAGTGATCCTTTCTTCTTTAGGTAGTGACCCCTTTTGGCAGTGAGCCTTTCTTCTTTAGGCAGTGACCCCTTTCGGTAGTGAGCCCTATTTTATTTGGTGTTAATATTACTTATATTGTGAGCTAATCCTCACCATTTTTTTTCCTTCTTGGGTTTTCCATATAAATATGGTGTTCTCTTATGTATGGTGTTAAGTCATTTTAGTTTCTATTATTTTCTTTTTATGCTAATTCATCATAACAGACTTAAGGGTTTAATCAAAGAGCCTTGTGGATCTGAATGTTAATAAGGGATTTGAAGTATTAGGTTACAACTAATTCACCCCCTCCCAATTGTCTTGTGTATTTTAATATAGGTGGTTTTGTTTGAGGAATTGAAGTGGAAGAGTATGAGGGGACATAAGATGAATGTGACCAAGGATTATAAAATTCAAAAGATTTGGGGATATAAATAGATTGCTGAGGAATAGTATTTGATGTGGATATAAGTGGATTATATGAAGGAGCAAAGAGGTGTTGGGATTGAGGAGATTTTGATGATATAGATGATGGAATAAAATACTAACTATGAGTGGATATGTATAACTTGGAAAATGGTTTTAAAGGTGTAGTGAATTGCATAGGCACATGAGGTATGTCGAGTGATATTCAAGATGTGTGAGTGGAAATGGGATTAAATACCAAGGCTATAGGTGATGTGGTGGATATCTTGGGCACATAGTTGTGCACAGAGGGGAGTTAAACTAATATGTTATTGCCAAGAACTATATCTTCACGTTGGGAAGGTCTACCAACCCATGGATAATTGAAGACTGGTTCAAGGGATTATTATCTAACTTTTTCCCCTAGCCTAGACATGTCAAAGTATTATGGAATTTTAACACATATATATTGGTTAATTCCTCTAGGATTGAATCCTTTCATTAGTCAATAGCTCACTCCATTAAATATCTAATCTTTGGATTACTTGTGAACTCTTCAAATCATGGTGAGTATTCTAGTTGGGATAACATTTTAGGGTCTATGATTTGTTCAAGTTGATTTTTTTGATGAGATATCTCCCCACTTATAAGTGCATGATGAAAGAGGTTCTCATACCCAAGAATGTATGTGGTCCAATGTGATTGTTGTTCCATTTGTTTTTGTTCTTGAAAATGGTTAATGCGCATGAAGGTGGATTGCATGGGTTGTTATGAGGTGGATTGTGGGTTTGATAATGTTTCTCTCAAATATAATAATATAGTTAAACTAATTGAGTGATTATTGGATGTGTGGTTAGAATTGCTCCTCTTAACTATGATCAATATCTTATGTCAAAGCTTTATTTGGTATATTTTCATCAAGTGAGATAGATGAAATTATCAAGAAAGGGTTGATATTGATAAAAGTTATACCTTTGGATCAAGGTGAAACAGTTTGAACAAGTGATTACTAACTTGGGATAAGATAAATCCCTAAGAGAGTGTTATGAAGGATGATTAGGTTTAGGATTTAGGATCTTAAACAAGTGTTTGAGGTGATATTCATGATACTAGAGATGTTTCAGATGTCAATTAGGTATGTTCAATTGATTCCTTATATAAAGATGATAATGTTTTAGATGAGCTAATGGTGGTCAATGTTGTGAAAATGATTGTTTTGGGTTGTATATGGAGCGTAAAAAGAATTATTTACAAATTTAGGCATGAGGGAAGACTAGCAATGCTACAAACCCAATGGTTTGTTTTGACAATGATTTCACTCGTAGGCGAACAGGGCGAATAATACCTTCACATACAAGACTAGAAAGAGGAATATTCTTCTTGAAACATATGAAACAAGACAACCTAACGTGAATTCTACTTTTGGTAGAGAAAGATTGGCTTTAGTTTAATCCCAAGTATTTGAAAACCAGGTCATTGTTGCACTATGGTCAATCTCAAGTTTGATACGATAATATTGTTAATCTCAAAGGGACTATGGTGTCACTAAATTATGATGAACATTTAGTTTTCCAAGAAGTTTATAAAGACAAGTATCATGAAAATCAAATGATTTGAAATAAAATTCCATGACATTAACACAAACCATTGATATCACTTAAGTAGATTTAGCATTAAGAATTCATCAATTTCATAGAAAAATTTAAAAGATTTTCAATAAAATTCCATTCCAAGTCATCTATTTTTTGGAACATTTTTAGAAATTTAAACATCTACTTTAAAATAAAGCATAAAAATACTAAAAATTAAAAAAAGGTGCTCCTGATTATTCTCCACGCATACCCCAAGAATCAATTAAATCAAAGCAAACTACTTTATGTAGACACGTGGAATTAGCATTATCCACTTGGGTCATATTCATCCGCTCATTAAATAAATCAAACACAGCAAATCCATTCACCAGGTAAATCAGGTCTTTAGTCCTAAGGTTATTCATTTAAATAAATCAAAGGCTCACATCATCCTTTAATTAAATAAATCAAACTTTATTTAATTAAAATCTCAAAAGTCATTTCTCATCCCTTTTTTATTTAAATAAATCAAAATATTTGAGTCAAATTGGTCAAAATCACCTAATCATCATTAAGTTAGAATCTAATCCTAATTAGCCTAACCTAACCACCCATCACATCCTCTAGATTTTCCCACTTGCACAAATAAATCAATTTATTGATTTATTAAAATCCTTATTTTCCATCAACATGGCATCTTTGAGGAATATTCCCTCAAGTTTGAATTCAAAATCAAGTGGACATGTACATCCAACAAAGAAATCAATGAGCTCTTACATGTCCCTTGTACAAGTCAAACTCAACATTTACTCTCAAATTTTCAAATTTGAAATCTCCCTCTCTTGGGCACATTTCCCAAATCTTGCACATCCCTCAACCTATGGCAAGTTGACAAGTGGCCTCTTTTCATTCGTCTATTTTTAGTCCCACATTCATCGATTTCACCATTCTCTCATCAAAATAATCTATAAATGAGAGGCTTTATTCTTCAACAAATCCTCCACAAATCATCTACATCTTCATGCAAAGTTACTCTCCTAGTTTGAGAACTAATTTTTCTCTTCATCATACTTCATCATTGGCATTATATCATTTAGCTTATCTTAGCAACGGTTGGGAAAGGGCTATTTTCCACAATAGCACCAATCCACTATGGGATAGGGTTTGGTCATTTTCTTATATGCTTACTTTTAATTGTTTTAGTTCTATTTAGTTTGCATTATTTTAGCATGGCTAAATATTTCATAGAGATACTAGTGTTACTTGCTTTAAACGGACTAACGATACTAACATGGCTCATTGTTTGAGGTTTGTGAAAATTAGTGTCTACACTTTATAATTCACCAGAATTATTCACAGCTACATATAAAATGGTGTGAGCTTTTGAAGAGGGGGGAATTGTTTGGACACTAAGCAGGTTTATAATTTTGAGAATAAAAAGTTTCTATAATTTATTGTATTGCTATTGAAAAATAAATTAGCATAGATAACTATAATGCATATATCTAATAGATCTCAAAAAATATTATTCTTGAGATGCCTATATTAAATTTGTTGCGTTTAGTTGCTATAGGTTTCATAAAGTGAGAATTTGGTGAAAATTTATGATTTCAATGTCCTACTTTGACAAAAAGTGGGACACGGTATTGTGGGATGACCCTTTTATTTCTCTACATGTTTTTGACAACTTATTGTTTTATACTAAGGATTGTGGCTAAGAAATTATCAGATGAATTCAAAGATCTATGTGGTAAAGTTAGTAAATTTCATGCTTTTCAAATAGAGGTAGAATTGGATTCTATTTTTTCTAATGCATTTCTTTCCATTGAAGATTATTTGGTTAAGTTCAAATATTTGATATCTCAATTCGCTAGTTGTGGGAAAGACAATTTTGATTAGGAATATATAATATTGACTTTGTCTAAGTTAAAATTACCATTTGTAGCCTTTTATTCTACCTTTTTCTCCACAACAGATGCCCTAGGTGATACATTTACTATGAATTATTTTGAGACATTTCATGACTATTTGACTAGAGAGAAATCTAAGCCTATCCACATAGATGCACTTCCCAAGAGTTAGGTATTGGTTGCCCAATTACCCAACAAAGGTAAGAAAAATAAAATCTAAGGTATAATTTAATGAGCCTCCCACCTCTTCTAAAGAGGATGCACACAAGAACAAGAATTCCATATATTATTATTGCAAAGGAATTGGGCATGATGAACATAGTTGCTAGAAAAAATAGATTGATGAATTGATGCACATTCTTTATAATAAAAATATCAAATTTCTTTCAACAATTTCTTCTGGTTCTTCTTAGATTCTACACCACAATCATCTATATAGTTAGGAAAAACTAGAGTTGTGAATGTGATAGAAGAGATGAAAGGAAAATCACTTTTTTCATCTACAAATACTAAGTCAAAGAGATATCTTCTTGATTATAGATCTGATTCACATCATATGTCTTCATCACAGGGTAGGCTCTTTTCATTTAATTCTTGCAATTTACCACACATCTTGGTGGACAACAAAACATATATGCATATTATTTGGAACAAAAATATATTGAGATAAGAGAAGGGAATTTTAATGATGCTTTGTGTTTCATCCTTGTCAGAAAATTTGTTTTCCATCTATCATATTGCACATGTTAGAACATGGAAGACCATTGTGTTCATGCTTGATTCTATGATTATTAGAAACTTGGAGAGTAGGTAGATCATTTTTGTTGTGATGATTGATAATACATCTCACTTATATTTTTTTTCACATTTTATCTATATCATTTTTGTTGGGATGGTTGATCAAGCATCTCACTTATACATAATTTCATATTTTATCCTAGTGAGATTGTAACAAATTTGAAAGATACTTGCACTCATTTGGATCTAGTGTAAATTATATTTTTGAGAATTAGTTTAGTCAAAGGCATATGTCATGAGACTTATCTCATCTCTCTTCTTGGAGTTGGAGTTTCTTTGCATAAAATATTGGATTTTTTTTCTTCCCAATGAGAGAAATGATGTTTTCCAATTTGGACATTCTTTAGCATTAATCTTCATTCATTCACCATTGATATAGGAGCTACTTATTTTTTAGGAATATTTAGTCTCACTCTCTCTTATGGGGGGAATACTAATTATATATTTGTGATAGATTTAGTCCTTAGAAATTCATGTTGAGTCCTACTTTCATCACTTGTACACGTGTCTTATTTCATATTTTATTCCTTTTTTCCTATATTTTTTTCTCCCTTACTCTGTTTGTAAGAGATATTTAGTACATGGATAGATAAAAAGGATTAATCTAAATCTTTCATACTTTTTGTAAGACATCTTCTATATGAAAATTCCCTTACATTTAAATCTAAACCTTCAAATTTCAAGAAACCCTTTTTGAAAATCCTTCCCTTTTAGGAAATTTCTCTCTCTCTCTCTCTCTCTCTCTCCAAAAACTAAAAGAATAAATTTCTCTCCTTGGCCCTTTGGGCTACAACTAGTTTAAGGGAATCCATTATTTTGGAAAAGAGGGTAAGAACTTTATTGATATCATGAAATCAACAATACAAGGAAATAAGGGACCATAAAGGCTCCCAAAGGAAATCAAGATCACCAAGTCACCAAGCCAAGATTCTACACCACCACAAAATCTACACCACCTCCCTTCATCCAACCATTTCCTCTAAAATAATCCTCTCTAAAGCTTAATAGTAATCATGGGATAAGTGCTCCCATCCCTCAATCTGCCAATCCCTAGCATGTTCAAAAGCCCACTTGGACAAACAATCTACAACCCTATTCCACTCTCATGGGATGTGGGTAAAAAACACCACCTCCAACATGGAACATAGTTGCAAAATATGTCGAACAACTAAAGAAAGTTGCCAATTAACCCCTTCCATATTTTTCTTATTCAAGAGATTAACAATGATCTAAGAGTCTAACTCACATATAATCTTACGGCATCCAAGAGCACAAGCACGCTCAATAGCCAAAGAAGCTCCAACACCTCCATAAGGTTGTTGGTTTGCTGCCCTTTATGTATGGAGAAAAAGAAAATAATAGAGCTAGAACAGTCTCTCCCAACTCCACCTATCCCCGCACACCCATGATTACTCCTAGATAAGCCATCAATATTGATCTTCAAAATGTTTGACAAAGGAGGAGACCAACTCCCAGCCCTCCAAACTTTCTTTTTTAGTATGCCTACCTCTTTGAACACAAAAGGAGTTAGTATTTAAACCCTCCAAACACAATCTATTCACAATCTCATCATCACTCCTTTCCAAAGGAAATACCACTTCACATTTAGCTTTCGCAGTCTCCTAAATCATACCAACAATTCTTTGCCACACCTATTGAACCATCAACTTATCCCCACAAAAAATCCTATGATCTTTTCCAACCAAATCAAACAAAAGAAATAGCGGTGTGGGGGCTCTTTTCTTTTTGAGAGATGGAACCCTAGACCTATTCCTACTTAGTTTCACTCAGGAAACCTTAGAGATCTCAATATAATTGTAGAAAGGGGAAATAAATCTTGCAATAGGGTGTCCTAGGGTATTATTAATGACTACAAGAGGGTTCACCACCAAGCTAGGGCTTTGAAAGAAAAATAATGTGCATGATCAAATATGAAACATAATGTTATGCAATGCTTCACTAAATTACCTAAAAATGGATGCAAAATAGAATATAAATTTGAGATCATAGGTGTGCACCCGGAAACCTATTACAAATTGATTGAAGAACTGAAATATTGAATATGCTGAAATCAACATCTGCTGAGACTCATACGCCAATTTGGGTGATTTAGTCCCAAATTATGCTTTCTATGCAAGAACAAAGATCTATCAGAGATATGTCTAGAACACCTAAAAACTATAACTTTCACTATATTGGGACTCGTACACCAGAAGTGGCATATTAGTCTAGTTTTACCTTTCTAGAAAATCAGGATATGAATCTTCTCTTCAATATATGCATAACCTTCTCAACTTGATCTTTGGGTCTGAATTGTTGAATTCTGCTCTGTAGAGGTCTTCTAATGATCTTGTAGATGATGTGACAACTTTGAAAACCTTGAAGACTTTGAATTTTTTTTCCAAACTTACTCTTCAATATGTCTTCAACCTAGATGCGCAAATCACACACTAAAGAGAAGGGAAAATGTTGTTTTATTAGTATAAAGGGGTTTGCCTTGGTCAAACACAATTTTGGTAATCAAACCTTGTAATGAAATGAAATGGAATGAAGGAATGATGAATGAAAAAAATGATATGTTTTAACTCACCAAACCCTAGCAATAAAGTGTTGCAAATATGTATGAAGTGACTCCAATGGATTTGGATCTTGAATTGAAAGCTTGCTTGAATCTAAAACCCTACATCACAATTTTTAGCTGAAAAACAAACATGGCCCATGATGACTTTGACATGATGCTTAACACTTGAATAATGCTCCAAAATGCTTGATAAACAACTCTTGAATGCTCTTGTAAAAACTTGAATTCTCTCTTGATCACAAATTTTCTATTATGCATGAATACTTGAAAGCTTAGGAGAATTTATGAGTGAAATAACCTTGTATTTATACTTATTTATGCCAAATTTCTCAAAATTACAACACTACAAGCCGACATTAGATCTAGCAGGATAAAATCCTATCAATAATTTGAATTAAATTTGATTTTGGGCCACATGGGACTCATATGCTAGAAGTGGTGTATGAGTCCCATAAGGCTTACCTATGGGACACATTTTTCAAAATGCTTGGATTCATGTGAAATTAGGATCAGGGACCCAAAACTTAGGTGGGACTCATACACCCAAGTTGGTGTATGAGTCCCAAATGAAAATATAGGCCACACATCCTAAAAAGACATGAATTATGATTGGATGTTGGTTTATGTTAGGATTATCCTTGGAAAGATGCATTAATTAAGGCTTTTGTATGCAAAATAAGGCCAAATAAAGCATAAAGAAGCCTCATTGATTATAAAAACCATTGATTAGTGTGAAAGTGTGGTACAACACTTTACAACACCTGAAATAAGGTACCATTAAGGTTCATTTAGTTTACAAAGTCCCAAGACCTAACATGAATGTGTTAAACACATTAACAACACTAAATCAAGGCCATATTAAGTTCAATTTAACAAGGAGGGCCTAAACAAGAGGGAAAAAGTAGAGGGATACTTTTTCCCTTGCCATATTTAGGCCCCACTTTAGTGAGAGGAGGAACTTACTTCAAACTTAGACTAAAGTAGATGAATTTGCACCAAGAGGGGTCCAAGTGCACTAATGCTAGTAAGACAAGATGACAATGATAAAGAGGGGTGATCAAGCCCCCAGGATCAAGATCCTATGGAAAACCAACATAGGCACAAAAGGAACACACATGAAAATGATGTAAAGAGCAACAATGAGGCACAAGCATACACTGCCAATGATATAAAGAAAGAAAAAAGGGGGGTGGATCAAGCCTCAGCCATTTGTACAACATAATGTGGATCAAATCTAAGTTGTTTTTCTAAAAAATGTATGCTCACTCTAAGGAAATATAACTTCACGATGTCCACTAGGTGAGTGTCCAAAAGGTGAGACACATACACATGTGGCTAGTATGCGATCACACAAATATGTGAGTGGCTATGGGAAATTCATGCCTCGATTTTAGCTTCCTGTTCAACCAAACCAAAGTTATAGCTCCTAATAACTTTGATAAGGTTCCATGCAACAATTACCTTTGAGCTTCATGAGGCAAGTAAAGCTTCATATGCTTGATACTCATGAACAAACTAGATGGCTCCACATGCATTGAATGTGTTATGCAAGGTGTCCATATAATCAAAATTGCAAATGCAATATATGGAACACTCAAAGGAGTCTTGCTTAGTTCATGCAAGGTCTTAACTTAGGGAACATCATGCCTAATGTCTCCAAGAGAGGACCAATCAAACAATAGAAAATTTGCAACTTAGGGGATGCAATGTGTCACAACAAGCCACTAAGAAGAATATAATATGCTAAGAGAGATCACGCTCTTGAAGGAAATCACTCCCAATGCCATCCACAAAGAAAAAGATACATAGCATGACATAAGAAGACTACATTATGAAACATGAACTCAAAAATAATAATAACAATGTATGCCCCAACTTTAAACAAATTTCTAAACACCATGTTTTGAGTGATTACTTTAAAGTAGAAAATGAGAAATGCTAAGAATAAAGAGGACATGAGAGCTTATTTGGAAATCCCTATTCCAATTCATATGTTTCCAAGTAAAGCTACATCATGCTAAAGGAAAAGAGAGGGGTTGCTCCAAAAATGAAACTCCAAACACATGAGGGATCCATGGATTTGAGGTCAGTATGTTTTTGCTACCATGTTTTTAGAGAGATCGGAATTACCATCATTCCCCAAATACTCATAGAACTAGAAGAATGACAAAAAGAGAGTGAAAACAAAGAAAATCCTTTCAGGTCAACAAGGAAGAGACCTAAATGTCTCGATGCCTTGCATCATCCCCAAAAGGAAAACACAAGAGAAATGAAAAGATAAAGGAAAAGGTAAAAGATTTATGACAGAGAATAATGTAGGTACAAATAGAGGAATGTCACCAAGAGAGAGGTATACATCAAATAGAACAGTACGAAAGATCACATTATGCACATGCAATCACATAAAGAAAAATGAAAAAGAAATAATGCAAAATACTAGTAAGGCACATGCAAGTCAACCTATTAGCAGGTCATTCACATCCCAATCATGTTCATCATATATGGAAGGTGAAAAACTAGCCAAAGGGACAATAGCGAGTTTCGAACTAGGGCCATCACCAAGTTTAACACTCTTCTTAGGAGAATTATCATTTAAGCTCATAAAAGAGGAAAACAATGTGTTCAATTCATTATACACCTCTTTATTGATTTTAGCAACCTCATCATCGTTATCTAAGTTAATAAAAATGGGAGGTCAAATGATAATATCCAAAGAAGGGTTTAATTCCCATTGTGGTTGTGGTATAGGATCTCTTTGTTTTGGTGAAGAGTTAGACTCATCATGCATTACTTCGGTCAAGTTTGGATATTGATTTTCTTTTTTTGTTTCTTCGTTTAGTCTTCGAGCAAGGGCACAATTTCTACGCCTACAATCTCTAGCATTTCTATTTATTTTATTACAACTTTCAAGTTGTGTTTGTGTAGGAGCAGTTTTATTGACCATAGGTTTCTTTTCTTCCCTAAGGGGAGGAACATAAGGAACCATGGAAGGTTGTTCAACCACTTTCTCTTTAACTTTGTAAACTTGTTTTATCCTAGGAGGCATGATGGGATTTTTTTTATTACCTCTTGGTCTTTTGTAGGAAATAGACAAAGGGTCTATCATAGGTCAGTCTTGGTTTTTTGGAATGTCTTTAGGGTCAATCATGGTTTCGTCAAGGATGGTAGGCTCAGTCATAGGTTGAGGCATGTTTTTAAGAGATACTTTTTCTATACATGTTGTCTTGAAATTTTGGTAGGATTTGAAAAAGAAGTCTTCTCGAGGTTTTATAGGTTCCATAGGCTTAGGCCAAAAGAAATCTAATGAAAAGTTTCCATGGGAAGAAAAATGGATAAAGCCACAATGATGCATAGTAAAGATTTCATTGTCAAAGGGAAAATTTAAGTATTTATGCATGACCAATGGGACAAATTCCATGGAGCATAGCCATGGGTAACCAATCTTCACACAAAATTGATCCAACATTGAGATGATGGAGAATGAGACATCTAACTTTTTTGGTCCTACTTGTAAAGGAAGGGTGATTGATCCCATCATAAGGAAAGTGAAACCATTATGTGTTTTTATCCATGCTTTCAATTTATCATATGTTTCTTGATAGAGCTCAAGCACAAGTAATAATTATTCCATGATGAAATTCTCTCCATAGATGAGATCAATTAATATCACATTAGTGGGCTTATCATAGATTCGACCAGCTATGTAGAGAGGACCATTGGGCGCATTTCTAATGATATCTTTAGATGAGAAAGCAATGTCCAGAGGCTTTCTAGTTCAACCCTTACAAGATTGAGTTTTGATCAACACAATAAATTTTTTTCCAATAGTATTCATAGGACCTTGGTCAATGGTATCCATAGGACTTTGTTGATTTGTATCCATGTTCTCATCATTCTTTGAAGTTTCACTAGATTTGATAAATGAAATATTATGTTTAGGCATAGGGTTGGTAAAGATTTGCAAATTTTGATTAGGAGGGGTAATGAACTTATTTCCTTGAACATTACCACCACTAACTAAAATTTAACCAGAATCAATGAGGTCTTGCATCAGATGCTTAAGATGCTTGCAATTTTCTGTATCATGTCCATTTTTTGGTGATAATGGAAATAAGAATTCACTCTAAAGTTTGGAGGTAAAGGCTTATTAGGATCAATAGTCTTAATAAGAGGCAAGGTAACCTTTTTGTTCTAAAAGCTATAACATTGTGCTATGGAGGGTATTGGGTAACAGGGTGAATTGTCTAGCTGGATCCCCAAATGCGAAAGGAGTTGTCTTCCTTATATCAGCTACTTGGGTATCAACATATTGATTTTTTTGTGGAGGGGGATTAAGTTGAAGGAAACCCTTATTTTTCTTTCTAAAAGGTTGGTAATTATTTTGGTTTGTGGATTTGGATTTCTTGGAACAACTAGAGGTGGGTTCTGAGTCACGACTACTAACCAAGTTTTGATAATCACAAAGGGTAGAACACAAGTGAGCAAAGGAGGAAAATTTCATCATGGTAAGCTTATCTTGTATCTTAATTTTGAAATTTTTCTGTAAACATCTTTTGAAGGTGAGGGTTAGGAACGTTTACATTAATTTGGGAATAAATCAATTGGTAACGTGAAATAAAGTCAGTAATCTTTTCCTCTTCTTTTTGCTTACATCTCATCAAATTGGCTAATGTCATTTTAGGGGTCATATGTACTTGAAAATGGTTTATAAAGGCCTCAACCAGCTCTTTAAATGAATTTATTGAATTGTTTGGTAATGACGAAAACCATTCTAAGGCAGTATCCTTCAAGGATATAGGGAAAAGCTTTGACAAGAGCTTATCCTCAAGAATAAAGTTGCTACATAAGGCGGTATAAGCAAAAACATGGTTAGAAGGGTTTCCTTTCCCCCCATATTTCTTGAACCTAGGAACCTCTACACCCTGTGGCATTGACATTCTCAATATCTCTAGGGAAAAGGGATTGCTTTGGACATAGTATGTAGGTGGAGCATTTTGATTTTGGTTTATGGTGGCAACTTGCTTTTGAAGGGATGAAATGGTTTGCAAAAGTTGATTTATGAGAGATCATTGGTTGCATTTTGAGATGGAGGTGAATAGGGTGGAGGTGTGTATGTGTTTGAGGGACAAGTGAGTGGAATTCTTATAAGAGGTAAAGTGGTAGGAGATATGATGTCACCATAGGATTGGTATAGGTAGGGATAGAGGCAATGGTTGTGAGGAATTTGAGTTCCTTGGTTTTGGACAATGTTCATTGTTTGAGTACCACTAGTAGTTGAGGTAAGATGTTTTCCAAAGATCATAACTATGCTATGCACAAGGTCAACTCTTTCTTCACTTTCAAGCATGCAATGTATGCTATCTATGGTAGGGATGGCGATGGTTGAAATCTTCTTAGTACTTATTTGATTTTGTAGATTTTTAAAGTCTTCATAAATTTGGAAGATGGTTTCTTGTGGGATACTAACAACCATTGTTTCAACATGCGCCACACTACTTGAAGGAAAATAGTTGTTAAGGGTATGGTATATACCTAGTTAACTAGTGTCAACACTAGTAGTGAAAGTGATAGATAACCCAAGATCCACGATGATTGTGCTATCGCAGGATGACATGAGTCTCAAACTTCATCCCACTATAGTATTAGCAATAGGACCAAGTAGAAAAGCTCATGCAAGGGATACTCAATGAATGCAAGATGAATGCAATAGTATTATCTAATGAAATTAAGCTAAATGCAATGAAATAGATATAATAGAAACTCTATAAAGTGAAACAAAAATGTAATAATAGCAAACAAAAGCATAAAACAAAGAATTTAATATTGTAAAATGTAGTTTAAAATTTGAAACGAGACTAAATCACCCAGAGGGGCATATGAGTCCCAATTAGGGGTTTTTCAAAGATTTAAATGTTGAATAATAGTCACCACAAAATACTTAGAAATCAGGAAAAACCTCTTGTATTGGGACTAAATCACCCAAAGGGGTGTATGAGTCCCAATTTAGGGTTTTACTCTGTTTACAAAAAATTTGTGTGAATGTTATGTTTTCAATTTTGGATGATGTCTAAGCTAAGTGAAAATGTAGATTTTCGATGAAATTCAATGATGCAAGATGCAAAAATGCAACCTATATGCACTTTTACTAATGTAATATTTAGAAACTCTAGAATTCCAATTAACTAATGCAAACTCTAATGCAATGTTAATGCAAGCTAAATCTAGGATGATGATGCACTCCAAATTAGAATTAAGATGTTCTAAATGTAGGTTCACCAAAATGAAACAAAATAAATAGGGGTGTGGGGGCTCTTTTCTTTTTGAGAGATGGAACCCTAGACCTATTCCTACTTAGTTTCACTCAAGGGAACCCTAGATATTTCAATCCAAATGTAGAAAGCGATAATATATCTTGCAATAGGGTGTCCTAGGGTATGATTAATGAATACAAGAGGGTTCACCACCAAGCTAGGGATTGGAAATACAAATTATATGCAAGATCAAATATGAAACCTAATGTTATGTAATTCTTCACTAAATGACCTAAAAATGGATGCAAAATAGAATATAAAATAGAGAGACTAGAGGTGTGCACCCAAAAACTTGTAAAAAATTGATTGAAGACCTAAAATACTAAATTTGTTAAAATTGATGTTTGTTGGGACTCATACGCCAATCTGGGTAATTTAGTCCCAAATTAGGTTTTCTAGGCAAGTATAGAGATCTAGCAAAGATATGTTTGGAACACTTGAAAACTACAACTTTCTCTATACTGGGACTTATACTTCAAAAGTGGCATATCAGTCTAATTTGAACTTTCTAGAAAATTAGGATTTGAATTTTCTCTTCAATCTCTACTTAACCTTCACAACTTGATCTTTGAGTCTGAATTGTTGAATTCTATTTTATATAGGTCTTCCAATGATCTTGTAGATGATGTGACAAATTTGAAAATATTGAACACTTTGACAACTTTTTCCAAACTTATTCTTCAATATGTCTTAAACCTAGATATGCAAATCACAAAGTAAAGAGAGGGAAAAATGTTGTTTTTTTAGTAGAAAGGGGTTTTCCTTGGTCAAACCCCATTTTGGTAATCAATCCTTGTAATGAAATGGTATGGAATGAAGGAATGACGAATGAACAAAATGATATGTTGCAACTCACCAAACCCTTGCAATAAAATGTTGTAAATATGTATGAAGTGGCTCCAATGGATGTGGATCTTGATTCTTGCTTGAATGTTGTGGATCTTCAATTGAAAGATTGCTTGAATCATAAAACTCTACATCACAATTGTTAGCTCAAAAATAAACATGATACATGATGACTTTGACATGATGCTTGACACTTGAATAATGCTTCAAAATACTTGATAAACAACTCTTGAATTCTCTTATAAACACTTGAATACTCTCTTGATCACAAATTTTCTATAATGCATGAATACTTGAAACCTTAGGAGAAAATGAGTGAAATAACCATGTATTTATACTTTTTTATGCCTAATTTGCCAAAATTACAACACTACAAGTCGACATCATATCTAGGCGGATAAAATCCTGTCAAGAATTTGAATTAAATTTGATTTTGGGCCACATGGGACTCATATGCCAGAAGTGGAGTATGATTCCCATTAGGCTTAACTATGGGACATATTTTTCAAAAATGCTTAGATTCATGTGAAATCAGGATCGAGGCCCTGAAACCTAGGTGGGACTCATATGACCAAGGTGGTGTATGAATCATAGATCACTAAATCTAGGCCACACAACCTAAAAAAGACATGAATTTTTATTAGATGTTGGTTTATGTTGGAATTATCCTTAGAAAGATGCATTAATTAAGGCTTGTGGATGTAAAATAAAGCCAATTAAAGCATAAATAAGCCTCATTAATTATAAAAACCCTAGATTAGTGTGAAAGTGTGGTACAACACTTTACAACACCTAAAATAAGGCACCATTAAGGTTCATTCAGTTCACAAGGGTCCAAGACCTAACATGAATGTGTTAAGCACATTAAAACACTAAATAAAGGCCACAATAAGCTTAGTTTAACAAGGAGGGCCTAAACAAGAGGGAAAACATAGAGGGATACTTTTTTTATTTCCACACCAGAAATTTCCAAAGGATGAAGGTAGGGCCAATGCCCCACACAATCTAGAGGAAAGAGGCCTATGTAGGTGGTCTCACTAGGCTGCTCCAAAAATAAACAAGAGGCATGAACACAAGGATGCTTCCAAATACCCCACCAAAAATGCCAAATAAGCATAGGAAAATAACTATAGAAGAACAATTGGGAAGAATCCTCTTCACTTCCCTCGCAAAGAACACAAACTGAGGCCCTTTGGAATCCCCGCTTGTAAAGATTTTCCCAAGTCAAACATTTGTTCCAAGCTAATGTCCATAGGAAATAATTACATTTAGTCAATTCAAACTTATTCCAAACATTTTTCCACCATGGTACTTCCAATCTTCCATACTTAGAAGCTATCAGTTCCCGATACCCACTAGCCACCATGAAAACTCCATTAGGATACAAACTCCAAGCTAAAATATCTCTATCTCGAGGAGAGTTGCACATTATACTTTCTAGGATATTTCAAAGCTTAGTAAAATCATCCTACAATCCAACCACTAGCCACTCACTAGGATCCTTCCACCTAGACACCTCCACCTACCCACAAAGGTATAAAGTTTTGAAATCAATCACCCTAGACCAACTAGCCTCTAGGAAGCACTAACATAGATCTTACAGATTAGGATACTTGCTTATAATGGGGGAAAACCCATCCCAAGAGTCAAACCAAAAGAGAGCCTTAGACCTACTATTGTATATCCAAAAAAAATCCTTCCTTGATCACCTTAGCACCCCTTTTAAGTGTATCCCAAATCACAAAACCTTTCCCAATAAGCGGATATCGAGGAATATCCTCCTTTGGTATCCCACTTAAATATTTATGAGATATGATCCTAGCCCATACATGATCTTGTTCCAAACAATATCTCTAATACATCTTGGAAAAAAATGCCAAACTAGTCAATGACGATTGTCGCAACCAGAGACCACCAAATTACTTCAGACTACAAATAATATCCCATTTCTCCAGGCTCCACTTAGAAGATGACAAGTTGCTAGCCCATAAAAATTGCCTAGCCAGAGAATCCATATCCTAAATAAAGCCAATGGGAGCCACCTAAAGCATACACCTATATTTGGGGAGAGTTTGCACCATTGACTTAAGAAGCTAAACTTAGCCAGTGAAAGAAACCATCGATGAGTCCAATGGTTCACCTCCGCATGAAACTTGTCAATAATGTTTTTCTAAGAGACCCTAGGGATGGTACTAGAAGAGATAGGAGTGGCAAGATAAGTCAAAGGTAGAGAACCAATATGGAACCTCAATATATGAGAAATCCTCTATCGAATTATCCTCAAAGTATTAAAGAATAAAATGGAAGATTTATCTTCATTAATCATCTGCCTAGATGCAACCAAATAAATGTCCAAAGCCTTGCACAAATTGGTGGCCTCTCTGACCTTGACCATGCCCATAAAAGTAGTATGATCAAAAAATTGTAGATGAGATTGAGATATCCAGCCATTTCCCTATCCCCAATCTTGGATAAGACCCAATGCCACATTGCTCTTAATCACTCTCCCCAAACCTTTAGCCATAAGAATGAATAAATAAGGAGAAAGATGATCCCTTGGTGAAGACTTCATGAGACCCAAAATAAGGAAGATGGTTCACCATCTATCCAAACTCAAAAATAAGTAGTAGTGACACAACTCATAACCCACATAACCCACTCCTTAGTAAAACCAAAAGCAGTGAGAACTTTGCACAAAAAGGACCACTTAACTCTAACATAAGCCTTAGCCATATCTAGCTTGATGAACATTGATTTCTCTTTAGAGGTCATCACAGAGTGAATGGTTTTAGTGGCAATGACCATACCATCTATGATTTTCCTGTCAGCCACAAAGCCACTACTTCAACCTCTCAGCTATTAGCTTGAAAATAATTTTACAGACCATATTGCAAAGAGAGATAGGTTGAAACAAACTCAGCCGATCCGCTTCCTCACACTTGGGGATGAGGGAAAGAAAGCTAGAATTGATAGCCCTGGGCATCTGCTTGTTCCTCTAAGATTCATGAATCACCTCTACTAATTCTAGATTTATAATGTCCCAAAATTCCTAAAAGAAATCAATCAAAAATTGATCTAGGGAAATGCAACCAAAGAGGTTCTCATTCATTTCCATAGTAACCAAAGAAGGGATAAAGGACAAAACATGATTTTATTTTTCCAACACATCTTGAGATTCCTCCCTAAATAAGGAGCTAAAGAACTTAGAAGCTTCTCTAGAAATATCATGCAAGGATGTTAAATGCTCGCCCCTTACATTCACAAGCAAAGGTATCAAATTACCATGTCTCCTAGCCTTCACAAAGTTGAAAAATAAGGCAGTTTTTTTGTCCCCCTACTGTAACCATTCCACTTGAGCCTTCTATTTCCAATAAATCTCCTCATGTAACTCACACTCCTCCAGAGATTTCAAACCCCTCACCTCCTCCTTGAGAGAATCCTTAGAAAGGAAAAAATCCCTAATCTCACAAGTGATAGCATCAAAGGTAGCCTAAGTAGCAACCTTAGCATGGAAGATGTTATTGAAACACTGTCTATTCTACCTTTTGAGATGGTACTTCACTTACTACAATTGCTTATAAAAATAATACATAGCAGCTCCATAAGCAAGTCTACCCAAACACCACCAATCAACAACATGCTCATGCAAAGAGGGATCTCACATCCGCATAATCTAAAACTTAAAAGAGGGGGAACAAATCACACAAGCTGAAGAAGCAGACAATTTGATAAGCTAGTGATTTGAGCCCCTCCAATCTAAAATCTCAAAACAAATAGACCAAGATCCACCAATCCAAAAACAAGAGACTAGGAACCTATCAAGCCTCTCAACAATACAATCCTCCCCCAAACTCCTATTGTTCCAAGTAAAGTGACCAATACTAGGCTTAATGTCAATATGATTCAAGGAAGAAATATTATCTCAAAGAAGAAAGGTAGAAGGCTCCAAACTCAAAATTCTACCCCTCCTTTCCTCCAAGTTATTAATGGCATTGAAATCACTTGCTATAATCCAAGGATAAAGAGGAACAAAGCTTTGAACAAATTGGATGTGAGACTATAGGCGCTGCTTACTAGGAAAATTAATAGGAGCATAAATTTGGGAAAGAAGAACCATTTCTCCAATTTCCAGACATGAAGCAACCACAAAAATAGAAGACAAGTATAGGAAATCCACCAAAGAGGATGAATATTCAATGCATTCCATAAACAAGCCACACCTCCTACATTACCTTGGGCTCCAATGCATTGACATTGACCCCGCCCCCATAGTTTAGGCACTAGACCACACATATTCTCAATAGAAAACTTAGTTTGCTATATGAACAAGAGATTAGGAGAATGCTTTCTCACCAAATCACAATTTTTTGTTGTTGTTGAGGGCCACTATTCAATCCCCTTACATTCCATGAAAGGATGATCATTTATGAGGGTTGTAAAATTGAGAGTCAAGAATCTTAATAGATCCTGACTCCACCAATGTCTCCCCCATCATCTTGAATTTCTCTAAGTCCTTTCTCCTAGCCTTGAAAGCCTTCTCGACAACTCCTTTTTAAATATTTTTCTAGTGAATCCCAAAAGAAGGAGAAGCCTTGCTTCCTTTTTCCAAATCGGACCCCAACTTCACCAATGGAGGAGAAGTCTCCCCCAAATCTTCTCCATAGCAACGAGGGCTTCAAGCACCACTAGATCCACTACACTAAGATAGGTGTCAATTTGCAATGCACCAACATCTTGTGTATTTTAAAGATTGTTAGAAATATTTCCCTCATGAGCTAGCTCCAATACACCTTGATCTAGAGCCATCATACCTAGATACACATCCTACTGACTAAGTTCATCCAACACATCAAATTGATTAAATGTGTCCCTTTTGTGTCACTCCTTAAAATTCCTCTTTCAAGCATGATTCCTATTACAAACCTTACTAGGGATGAAACCCTCTGTACCCACAACATCACTAGGGATGGGAGCCTTGCATTTTTCAATCTTTGTAGGGTTGCGAGGAGGTTGAGAAGGTTCAGACTCAGAAGATTTGGACTTGGGACATCTTCAATGCAAGTGACCATATTCATGACATAAACAACACCAAAAAGAAAAGTCTCATAATCAAGTTTTTGCATCCAGGAGGATGTACTCACATGGATTTACAAAGAGTTTGGAATAGGGTTACTCAAATCAATCTCAACACGAATGTGAGAAAAATTCATTACGTCTTTCTATCCTGTGTTTGCTAAGAAGGACATGCTAGTTTCCCTAGAAGTAATGAAACCATTTGCAAGATGACATTGCACAATACTCCATTGGAAATGGAGGAAGACACACCCACATTAGAACATGATTCGGGAGCTCTTCCGAAGGATTAAAACCAGTGTGCCATGGCTTAATGAATAAACCAATCCAGGGTTGTGGAAATAAGGCCCACCCTCGAAAAATCTATTAAAATCAACCATGCAGTTGAAAACAACCATGAAATAACTATCTTCTAACAACATCACTTCCATTTCACCCTCTAGCATCCAAGTCTGCTATGTCCATGACTCCAAAATTTGGAGAAAAACTCGCATTCCCATGAATTTGCATATCAGTGCATGTTTATAAAAATACTCCACATCCTCCATGATTAATTCTAGTTGAATTACCAGAATCACCCTATCTTTGCTTCTTTCTAGGAAACCATTAATTTTTGGGATTTGAGGGCCTCTTGATGGAGAAAACCCTCCCTCCCTCGAGTCATTATATAGAAATTTTTTGTCAGGAATCCTCTTTGATGGGGATGGAGATTTCACTCCAACAGTAGCACAAAAATTCCAATGGATATTTAACCCCAGATGCTTCCCCTTGATCCATAGCCATGAGTGAACCCAAGATTTGTTAAAGAAACAAGTAGAAATAAAAAATGCATAAAAAAACCAACCCCCAAAAACTTCAAAACCGCACCACTTGCAGTGAAAAACCCCACACCGAACCCACACACCACCTATACCCAACTTGACACTTTAATCCCCTGCACCACCACTGATCAACACTTCCAAACAACATACACACACTACCATGAACATGCACCCATGACCTTTCATAGGCTACAGAGAAGCTAAACACAAGCCTACACCACTGTTTTCCTCAACACCCAAGGGAATCCATTATTGAAGCTTCATGGGATTGGACATTTTTTTACTCTACCCCAGTGCTCTCAACTCCTTCTCTTAGTTGGTAATATTGTGAAACAAATTTTCTTTATTTAATAAAATTGTAGCTCTTTATATTTCTCCATTATATTTTATAATATTTAAATATTTTTCATTTCCTATTTGTTAAAATATACAAACAAGGGTGTAGATGCCCATAGACTAGGAATTTTATGTTTATAGATTTAATTTTATTATCATATTCTTAGTCCTAGACACATAGGATAAGTGGACACATTATATTTTTCTCTTTCTATTTGAATTCTCACATTGGTTGAAAGATAAAAATAGGGGCTTAACCATTTTTGGAAAGCTCCCAAACAATGCCAACCATTTTTTATTTGATTCTTATAACAATTTGAGGTATGTTAATCACATGAATGTTTGAATATCTTCTCTTATTTTTTTGTTATTTCATCCATTATAATTAGTTTTTTTTGTTTTTTTGCTATGTAATTCTCTTATTTTCTATCATTTTTGTCTTTGTTTCTTGTTGTACATGTGAGTTTAAAATATAGTAGTTGTTCCAAATTTTGCAGCTTTTCTAGATCATAGCACAAGACCTGACTACAATGCATGAAATGGATGATAGTACAATGTACAGATCTCCATACATCACATTAGCATCCTAGACAATGGGCTCCATCTCTTATTCATAGATTTCTCTCTTTCTTCTCTTTACACTTTTGAATCTAGTTTTTCAATTCTACAATTTAGTTTCTTGTATTTGAGCATTTTTAGTGTAGATATATTTTAGCTTGTGTATTAATAGAAAAATTATCCCTTTTTCCTAAATTCTAGAGTAACTAATAATAAATGAACCTATTGTCGCCTTGATTTAATGTGGTAATGTGTTTTACACATTCAAAATGAGTATAGGGCCCTTGTTAATAAAATAGTCTTAATTGTGCCTTATTTACAGGGTTGTAAAGTGTTTTCTTACACTTTCATACTAATCTAGGGCTTCATTAATTAATTGATGTTAATTGAGCTTAATTGGCCCCTTTAGTTTAAATCCAAGCCTTATTAATTGCATTTTTTAAGGATCTGTCCTGACACCCATTAATGATATTGCATGAAATTTACATCGAGAAAGTTGGAGTCCTAGAAAATTATGCTAGGACCCATTCGCCACTAAAGGAGAATGAGTCCTCCTAACCTAAGACAACCCTTTTTTATCATATTTGAGATGGTTTTTTTTTTTTGTTATTTCACCTCCCTGAAGCTTGGTCCTAGAAAATTGTGCTAGGATACATTCACCACTAAAGGAAAATGAGTCCTAATCTAGGTGAAATGGTGATTTTTTGGGATGGTGCTATCATATGATTTTGGTCATAGAGCATACCCGCAACCTCACTTTTATTCAAGGGTAACTCTAAAGATCTCAATGCAAAAGGAAAAGAAATATTGTAATAGGGTTGTCCTAGGGGTTGAATGTAAACTATTACGGGGTTCACCACCAAGTTTAGACTTGGAAAATATAATGAAATGTAGGATGAAATACTAAACCCTAATTGAATGCAAATTAACACTAAATGTCTTATGAAAGTGAATGAAATGACATAGAAAACTAAAGATAGGAAGGTGCGTACCTGAGAACTAGAGATGTTTGAATGGAGGTCTGAATCACTGGAAAACCTAGATTTAAAGTTGACTAGGACTCATTCACCAAGCTAGGTGAATCAGTCTATCTTTTGGAAAACTATACAGGAACATAAATTTGGCAAAAGGGTATTTAAATCTACAAAGACCTAAAAATTGATTGGAATTGGGACTCATTCACCAGAAGTGGTGAATCAATCTAGTTGGGCTTTTCTACAACTTCAAAAGCTGATCCTGCTCCTCTGTCTATTTTTTCCTTCCCAAGTGATCTCTAGATTTGAATCTCTGATTTGCAACATGTAGGTCTTCTCTAAGGTTCTCCAAGGCTTGATGACAATTTTGAAAACTTTAAATGTTTTGTAACTTTTCTCCAATCTTGCTCCTTAGGAAATATACAACCTAGACCTACAAATCATACATGAAGGAGAGGGAAAAATGTTGTGGGGTAAGTGGATAGGGGTTAGCCTTGGTAAAACTCCTTGTTGGAAATCAATCCTTGAAATGAAATCAAATAAGAATGGAGGATGATGAATGAAAAAATGACAATTTTGCAACTCACCAAACCCTAGCAATAAGGTGCTACAAATATGCTTGAAATGGATGCAATGAATGTAGACTTTGAATCTTGCTTGAAGGAGATATATGTTGTATGAAGCACTTTCTTGAATCATAAAATCCTACACCACAATTGTTAGCACAATAACAAACATGATGCATGAAGTCTTTGACATGATGATTGATACTTGATTGTTGCTCTAAAATGCTTGATAATCTTCCCTTGAATGCTCTTGGATGCTCTTGTGAACTCACACTTGCTATAAGAATGCTCATTCAACTTGCTAGGTGTAAAATGAATGAAATAAACTTATATTTATACTCAATTATGCAAGAATTCTCAAAATTACAACATTGCAAGTTGACATTGGATCTAGGAGAATAAAAATCCCATCGAAGATTTAAATTAATTTTTATTTTGAGTTAAATTCGATTCATTTGCTACCATGGATGAATGGGTCACACCTAAGGGGACTCATTCACCCAGAATGGCGAATGAGTCCCACCTTAGATTTTTGAGGTGGGTTTTCGAGATTTTGATGTTTTAAAATGGTTTTGTTAGGATAATCCTTGAGAATACACATAAATGAGGCATATGGATATAAAATAGGGCCAATTAAAGTATAAAAAAGCCAAATTATTAATGAAAAGCCTAGAAAAGTGTGAAAGTGTGTTAAAACACTTTACAACACTTTAAAATAAGGAAAAATTAATGTTAAAATAGAGGTTTATTAGGTTTATTTCATTAATAAGACCTTAGAAAAGTGTGAAAGTGTGTTACAACACTTCACAACACTTAAACAAGGTACCATTGATGTTCATTTAGTTCACAAGGGCCCAAGACCTAATGTGAATATGTTAGGCATATTATAACACTAAATCAAGGCCAAGTTAAGGGGACCTTACTTAGTCATTACATCTAGCCCTAACTTTAGTGAGAGGAGGAACTTGCTTCAAACTCACACTAAAGTATACCAAATTTAGCAATGATCAAGGGGGGTTCAAATGTACTAATGTTGGTAAGATAGGACAACCATTTCCAAGGGGGGGTGTGCAAGCCCCCAAGACCAAGGTCCTATGGAAAACCAACATAAGCACAAAGGAACACACATGAAATGATAAAGAGTGGAAGCAAGGCACAATAATTCACTATCAAAGACATAAACAAAATAAGATAACAAGAGAAAGAAAAGGAAGGATCAAGCTTCAACCATTTGTCTAACACACTGTGAATTAGATCTAGGTTGTTTTTCCAAAAAAAAAAGCATACTCACTATGAGGTGACAAAAATTTAGGCTGTCTGTTGGGCGAGCAGTCCTAAAAAGGTGAGACACATACACTCATGGTTGGTATTCACTCACACACATGCAAGTGGCTATGAGGAAATTCATGCCTCGGTCAGGCTTCCCGCTCAAACCATATTAAAGTTATACCTCCTGATAACTTTAATAAGGAACCACACAAAATTGTTTTTGAGCTTCATGAGACAAGCAAAATTTCATATACTTGGAGCTCATGAACAAACAAGATGGCTCTATAGGAATGCAAGTTGTGTTATGCAAGGTTTCCATATAAATGCAAAATGTAAAATGCAAAATGTAAAGAACGTTCAAAGGAGTCTTTCTTAGTTCATGCGAGGTCTTGACTTAGGGAACATTGTGCCTAATGTCTCCAAGAGAGGACCAATCAAAGAATAGAAAATTTGCAACTTAGGGGATGCAATGTGTCACATCAAGCCACTAAGAGGAGTGTAATATACTGAGAGAGATAATGCTCCTAAAGGACATCACACCCAATGTCATCCACAAAGTGAAAAATGCATCGTATAAAGTAAGAAGATTGCACCATGAACCATGAAAAATAATAATGCCAATGTATGCCCCCACTTTAAAGAAATTACTAAACACCATGCTATGAGAAATTACTTTAAAGTAGAAAATGATAAATGCAAACAAAGAGGAAGACATGAAAGGTAACTTAGAAAGCCCTATGCCAAGTCATATGTTTCCGATTAAAGCTAGTTCATGCAAGAGAAAAGGAAAAGAGAGGGGTTACCCCCAAAAAAGGAAAAACCAAACACATAAGGGATCTATGGATTTGGGCTCAGTATGTTCTTGTTGCAATTCTTTTAAGAGAGCTCAAAATTGTCAATATTCTCCAAATACACATAGAAGTAGAAGAATGATACAAAGAGATAAAAAAAAAAACCTTTTAGTTCGACATGGAAGAAACATGAATTTCTTGACACCATGTGTCATCCCCAAAAGGAAAAAACAAGAAAAATGAAAAGAAAATCTTTTGGGTCAACATGGAAGAGACATAAATGTTTCGACGCCTTACGTCATCCCCAAAAGGAAAACACAAGACAAATGAAAAAGAGATAAAAAGAAAAAAGATAAAAGATTTATGACAGAGAAGAATGATTTTAGAAATTGAGGAATGCCATGAAGAGAGAGAGAGAACATCAAACAAAACATCATGGGGGATCACTTTACACACATGAAATCACACAAAATAAAATGAAAAATAAATAGTACGAAAGACTAGTAAGGCACAAGAGAGTCAACCTAAAGCAAGTCATTTTCCTACCAATCATGTTCATTATATACCGAAGGTGGGAAACTAGCCAAAGGGACAAGAGAAAGTTTTGAACTAGGAGAAGCTCCTGGTTCAACACTCTTCTTAGGAGTGCTATCATTTAAGCTCAGGGAAGAGGAAAACAATGTATTCAATCCATTATGCACCTCTTCACCAATTTTAGCCACCTCATCATCATCATCTAAGTTAATAACAATGGGAAGTTGAAGGATAATGGCCATAGAACAGTTCAACTCTTGTTGTGGTTATTGTATTGGATTGTTTTGTGTCAAAGCGGGGGTAGAGTTATCATTCATTACTTTAGTCAATTTTGGATTATGATTTTTGTTGTTTAATTCTTCATGTAACCTGCGAGCAAGGTCATGGAATCTATGCCTATGCTCTCTAGCACCTCTCTTTCTTTTTGTTTTGTTATCAAGTTACGTTTGCGTAGGAGCAGGTTGATCAACCATAGGTTGATTTTCTTCTCTAAGGGGAGGAACAAAAGGAACCACAAGAGGTTGTTCAACCACTTTCTCTTTGAATTTGTAAACCAATTTTATTCTAGGTGTGACGAGGTTGTTTTCATTGTCTCTTGGTATTTTTTAGGAGGTAGGTGAAGGTTCTATTATAGGTTGATCTTGGTTGTGTGGAATTTATTTAGGCTCGAGCATGGATTCTTCTAGGATGGTAGGTTTGGTGGTGGGTGGGGAAATGTATCAAAGGGATAGTTTTTCTATTTTCTTTGCCTTGAACTTTTGATAGGACAAGAAAAAGAAGTCTTCTCATGCTTTTATAGGTTTCATAGGCTCAGGCCAAAAGGAATCTAAGGAAAAGTCACCTTTAGAGGAAAACGGGTTAAAACCACTACGGTGGACAGTGAATACTTCATTGTCAAAGGGAAACTTTAAGCATTTATGAAAAACTGAAGGGACAACTTTCATGGAGTGAAGCCATGGATGGCCTAGCTTCACACAAAATTGGTTTGATTGTGGGATGATGGAGAATGAGACATCTTATGTTTTTGGTCCTATTTGCAATGGTAAGGTGATTGATCCCATCATAGGTCAAGAAAAACCATTGTGTGTCTTGATCCATGCTTTCAGTTTATCGTATATGTCTTGATAGAGCTCACACAAAAGTCAGGATTCCTCGGTGATCGCATTCTCTCCACATGAGGGATCTATTAGTATCCCATTAGTGGAATTGTCATAGATACGAATGACTATGTAAAGAGGACCATTGGGTGCATGTTTAAGTATATCTTTAGAGGAGAAAGAAATGTCAAGAGGATTCTTAGTTCGGCCCTTATGAGGAATGACGTCTATCACTCCTACCATTTCATCCATATGATCACTATCTATAGAGTCATGTTGAATAGGATCATTGTTATCATCATTTGTGTCAACATTCATCACATAATTCTTTGTAGTTTCACTGGCTTTGACAAATGAAATACTGTGTTTAAGCATGGGGTTGGTAAAGGTTTGAAAGTTCTTGTTAGGAGGACCAACAAGCTTATTTCCTTGATCACTAACACCTACAATGGAAAGACGACCAAAATCAATGAGCTCTTGCATAAGATGTTTAAGATGCTTGCAATGTTCTGTGTCATGTCCATTTTATTGGTGGTAGTTGTAATAAGCATTTAATCTAAAGCTCAGGGGTAAAGGCTTATTGGGACTAGGTGTTTTGATGAGAGGCAAGGTAAAAAAATTCTGTTCTAAAAGTTGGGACATTATGTTATGAAGGGTATAGAGTAAGGGAGTGAATTTTCTTTTCAGGTCTCCATAGCTAACCTGGGTATCGAGGCTTTAACAATGACTACCTAGTTATTGGTATTTTTAGTTTTTTTTTGAGGGGGATTGAATTGAATAAACCCTTTGTTCTATTTTCTAAAAGGTTGGGAATTTTTTTGGTTTGTGGGCTCGAGTTTCTCAACTTGGCTAGAAGTGGACTTTGTATCTCAACTACTAAACGAATTTTGATAATCATGAAGGGTAGTACACAATTGCATGAAGGATGGGAATTTCATCATGGTAAGATTGCCTTGAATCTTACTTTGCAAATTTTCTATGAACATCTTTTGAAGGTGAGGTTCGAGAACCTTGGCATCGATTTAGGAATAAAGTGATTGATAGTGTGAGATAAATTCAGTTATATTTTCTTCTTCTTTTTGTTTACATCTCATCAAATCAAAAAAGGTCATATTAGGATTCATCTTCAATTGGAAATGGCTTATAAATTCCTTAACTAGCTCATTAAATGAATGAATTGAGTTGTTTGATGAAGAAGATAACCATTCCAAGGCAGTTTATTTCAATGACCTAGGAAAAAGCTTAGCCAAAAGTTTATCATTGAGGAAAAAGTCACTACATAAAGTAGTGTAGGCATTAACATGGTTAGAAGGATCTCCCTTTCCTCCATATTTCTCAAATCTAGGCACCTCTACACCTTGTGGCATCAGTGTTCACAATATCTTCAAGGACAATGGACTACTTCTAACATAATATGTAGGTGGACCATTTTGATTTTGGTTGATGGTAGAGATTTATTTTTGAAGGGATGAAATAGTTTGGAATAGTTGGTTAATGAGAGGGTCATTGCTTGTGTTATGAGATGGAAATGAAAAAGGTGAGGGGGTGTATGTGTTCAAAGGACAAGTGAATGGAACACTTATGGGTGGTAAAGTGGTAGGAGATATAACATGCAATGTAACAAAAGAACTATGGATGCTAGCAGAAATACCAAAGGAAGGAGTCACATTACTAGTTGTTTGTATTTTTGTTGTGACTTGTGGGTTGGTATAGGTAGGTATTGAGGCCATTGTTGTGGGAGGAGGAATTTGAGTTCCTCCTTGGGTTGTGACATTTCTTGCTAGTAAAGGGAAACTAGTAGTTGGGGTGAGATGCTTTCCAAAGATTTGAACTATGTTTTTCACCAAGTCAAGGCCATCTTCACTTTCAAGCATATGGTGAATTCTATCTATATTAGGAATTGTGGTAGTTGAAATATTGTCATTTTGCACTTGATGTTGTAGGATTTCTAGGTCCTCATGAATTTGAATTATGTTTTCTTGTGGGACACTATCATTCCTTGTTTCAACTTGTATACTACTTGAAGGAAAAGAGTTGCTAAGGTTGTTGTCTATACCTAGTGTACTAGTATCAACACTAGGAGTGAAAGAGCTAGAAAATCCAAGATCCTCAAAGATTGTGCTATTGTGGGATGACATGAGTCTCAAACTTTGTATCACTACAATGTTAGCAATAAGACACCAAATACTCATGCTAAGAACAATGAAATGCTTAAAAAACATAAATTATGGAGATTGAAACAAAAAGGAAATAACAAAAAAGAAAAACTTAGAAACTAAAATTTGAATGCCAAAAGTTGCAAAGCAGAATATGCAAAGGGACTGATTCACCCAAGGTGGCGAATGAGTCCTAGTGATGATTTTTTCAAAATTTTCAAAAAAAATTAATTGGATTTTATGCTTTTTATGTTTTTTGATATGTAGTTGAGATGCAAATGTAGATTTTGAATGATTTTTAGTAAAATGAGATGCAAAAAATGCAAGTTGAATGAGCTTTCACTAATGCAAAAATTGAAACCCTAGAATGCAATTTAACGAATGCAAGTCTTAATAAAATGTTAATGCAAGCGAGACCTAGGATGCTAATGCACTCTAAATTAGAAAATGAAATGTTCTAAATGCAACTTCACCAAAATTAAATGGTGATATTGTGGGATGTTGTTAACATATGATTTTGGTCATAGAGCATACCCGCAACCTCAATTTCATTCAAGGGTAACCCTAAAGATCTCAATGTAAAAGAGAAAGAAATCTTGTAATAGGGTTGTCATAGGGACTGAATGCAAACTATTACGGGGTTCACTGCCAAGTTTAGACTCAGAAAAGATAATAAAATGTAGAATGCAATACTAAACCCTAATTGAATGCAAATTAACATTAAATGGCCTATGAATGTGAATGAAATGACACAAAAAATTGAAGATAGGAAGGTGTGTACCTGGGAAACTGGAGATGTCTGAATGGAGGTCTGAATAATTGGAAAACCTAACTTTAAAGATGAATAGGAATCATTCACCAAGCTAGGTGAATCAATCCAGTTTCTGGAAATCTATACATGAATAGAAATATGGAAAAAGGGTATCTAAATCTGCAAAGTCCTGAAAATTGACTAGAACTGGGACTCATTCACTAGAAGTGGAAAATCAATCTAGTTGGGATTTTATACATCTTCAAAAGTTGATCCTGATCCTCTTTGTCTACTATGTCCTTCCTGAGTGATCTCTAGATTTGAATATCTGATTTGCAACGTGTAGGTCTTCTCCAAGGTTCTCCAAGACTTGATGACAATTTTGACAAATTTAAATGAATTGCAACTTTTCTCCAATCTTGCTCCTTAGGAAATATGCAACCTAGAATTGTAAATCACACACAAAGGAGAGGGGAAAATGTTGTGGGGTTAGTGGATAGGGGTTTTCCTTTGTTAAACCCCTTGTTGGAAATCAATCCTTGAAATGGAATCAAATAAGTATGGAGGATGATGATGAATGAAAAAATGACAATATTGAAAATCACCGAACCCTAGTAATAAGGTGTTGCAAATATGCTTGAAATGGATGCAATGGATGTAGACTTTGACTCTTGCTTGAAGGAGATAGATCTTGTATGTAGCACTTGCTTGAATGATAAAATCCTGCACCATAATTGTTAGCACAATAATAAAGATGATGGATGAAGACTTTGACAAGATGATTGATACTTGAATGCTACTCTAAAATGCTTGATAATCTGTCCTTGAATGCTCTTGGATCCTCTTGTGAACTCACACTTGATATAAGAATTCTCATTCAACTTGCTAGGTGTAAAATGAATGAAACTTGTATTTATACTCAATTATGCAAGAATTATCAAAATTACAACACTACAAGCCAACATTGGATGTAGGAGAATAAAAATACCGCAAAAGATTTAAATTAATTTTGATTTTGATTTAAATGGGACTCATTCCCCACCTTGGGTGAATCGATCCCACCTAAGGGGACTCCTTTTCCCAGACTAGTGAATGAGCCCCACCTTAGCTTTTTGAGGTGGGTTTTCAAGATTTTGATGTTTTAAAATGGTTTGATTGAGATTATCCTTGAAAATACACATAAATGAGGCTTGTGGATGTAAAATAGGGAAAACTAAAGCATAAAAAATCCCAATTATTAATGAAAACCTAGAAAAGTGTGAAAGTGTTTTAGAACACTTTACTACACTTTAAAATAAGGCAAGATTAAAGTAAAAAAAAGTTTTATTAGGTTTATTTCATTAATAAGACCTTATAAAAGTGTGAAAGTATGTTACAACACTTCACAACACTTAAACAAGGTACCATTGATGTTCATTTAGTTCACAAGGGCCCAGGACCTAATGTGAATATGTTAGGCATATTACAACACTAAATCAAGGCCACGTTAAGGGGACCTTCTTTAGTCATTACACTAGGACACCCCTTTTTGGAATGTTTGAGGTGTTTTTTTGATGTTATTTCACCTCCACGAAGCTTGGTCCTAGAAAATTGTGCTAGGACCCATTCACCACTAAAGGTGAATGAGTCCTCCTTACTTAGGACAACTCTTTTTGAATTTATTTGTGGCATTATTTTAATGATTTTGAATCCTAGATCTAATGTCAACTTGGATTATTTGAATTTTAGGGTTAAACCTTATATTTAGTATAGATATAAGGTTAATTCACATAGTTTCATCTAAGCAACCTAGAGAAGATTTCAAGCAATCAAGAGTACATTCACAAGAGAATTATAGAGCATTTCAAAAGAATTCAAAGGAAAATTATCAGATTTTTATTGCAGCAATTCAAGGTGATATCATCTTGTCAAAGGCATAGAGCATCAACCATGTTGTTGAGCTAATGTTGTTCATTTAGTATTGAAGATCCATTTGTGAGCATTGTTTCACATCTAATTCAAATTCAAGATCTACATTCTACATGGCCACTTCATGTTATTTTATAGATTTACATTCCAAGACATCTTCCAAGGTATCATCATTTCATGTTTCATGCTTCTATTTCATTATTTCATCATAAGGTTTAATTACCTAAATGGGGTTTGACAAAGGAAAATCCCTATTCATCTAACAATAAACAATTTTTTCTCCTCTTTGATGTGTTTTTACAGGTTTATAGGTTGAAGATCAAGTGGAGAACAAGATTGAAGCAAAATTGTCAAAGTTGAAAAGCTGCATAGTTGTCATCCATAGTGCAAGAGCACAAAAATAAGTTGTAGACATCAAGGAACATAACCCAAAAGTTAGTTTATTGAAACCCTAACATGGACCCATTCACTAGTAAAGGTGAATGAGTCCTCAGTGACCTAAAAACAAGTTTTCAACAAGGTACAAATTGTTTTAACCTCTCAAAACTTCCCTTATTATTGGTATAATAGTTAGGACTCATTTTTTATTGTTATTTATGCGTTTTGGTTTTCATAATTGAGTGAAACATCCCTAAGAAAAATATAGTGTTTTATCATCTTGTTCATTCATTTTGATAAACCCTATTTTGGTGAAACCGATGTGAAAAATACAAAAAAAGGGTCATTTTTCACATCATTTAGGTCACATAAATTTGAATTTGAAAATCAAAATGAAATTGCATTTTAAATTAGGTTTTTTCTTTCATCATTTCATCACCTTTTCAACTTACAATTCATAGTACATTTGCAAAAAATTTAAACTAAAAATTAGTGTTCTATACTTGAAACTAAAACAAATTGAAAAAAGCTTAAACTCAGTAAGAATCAATTCAAAAACCTTAATCTAGCACCGATTTTCCCAAGGTGGTGAATGAGTCCTTGATAGGGTGACATAGGCAACAACTTTTCATAGTTTACAAGCTTTATTTCTAGATTCAGACATTCTCAGAAAAGCATACTAGGACCCATTCACCACCTTGGGTGAATGAGTCCTTGGAGGCCTACACAAACCACTTTTTCTAAGCTTTCTGGTGATTTGTTGTACTTCCTAGGCTTGCCGATAACCTATAGTATTAGTCTAGAAAGTTTTAGGAACTTTTGTTTTATGCATCTAGGTCAAAAGCATCAATTTAGGGTAGTCATTTTTGAGGTTTTTTCCAAAATCATTTCAATAGAAAAAATCATTAGATCTGAAAATATTTACATTTCTGAAACTTTGCATCATATGGATAAAATTACTCTTCACTTTTGCATACACAATGTTTACATTCATGAAGCTTTGCATAAATTTGATAAAATTTCTTTTCATTTTTGGATCTGGACGTTGTTTGCATTCTTGAAGCTTTATGTAAATTGGATAAAAGTACTTTTTATCTTTGGATATATACTGTTTATATTTTTGAAGCATTGCATAAGATGGTTAGGAGTACTTTTCATTTTTGGCCAAACAGTGTTACTATGTTACCTTTCTAAGCATGCAAAGAAAAATTTCAACTCTCCCACTTATGACAATTTTTTAGTGAAAGAGACTACAATGGTGGATAATCATGACAATCAAATTTTGTATTCCCCTAATATCTCTCCTATTTGTGATGAAGATATTTTTGTGTTAGAAGATCAAACCAATCAGAGTTATGAAAGTCCTATTTGTCTCTCTTCCCCTAGGGAAAACATTATTGAACAAGAGAATTCCAACATTGAAAAACAAGATAATACAACCATTGATAACTCCCTTGTGATGAAGTTAATTTAGAAGAACCAAACATTGAATGTCATGAACATCTAGTTTTTAGCTCTCCTAAAAACTCTCCTACTAGGGATGATATCATAGTGGAATAAAATGAGAACATTGACAATAGTAATTACTTAGATGAAGATGATGAAGTGACAATAGGCTCCCCTTCACTAAGAGATCATGAAAATAAGGATGTATTTTGAGGTTATGCACATTAGATATCCCTTGAAGTACTCTCCTAAGCCTAAAATTATCATTTATCTATCCTCACAAAAACCACAAGTTCAAAATAAACTCGTACTTATCTTGGAACCACCTAAAAGGAAACTTGATAATGATAATGTATCGTATCAACTGAGTTTCAATTTTGTTCCTCATACATATCACTAGGAACAATCCACAATCAAGAAAAACAACTCCAACATCCCTCCCATTGCCTAACCCTATCTTGCCTAGTGCTCCTCATTTGCCTTTAAAAAGTGGAAAGGAGTATGATCCTGTTGAATAACTTAAGAATACTTCTACTAAGATATCCTTATGGGACCTTATTCAAGCCTCGCCTATTTATCATAAAATGCTTCAAAGTTATTTACAACAAGTTCCTACCCCCCTAATGTGCAATCAAATGATGTGGCAGCCCAAATTCAAGCTATAACACTACAAAAATTGGACATTACTTTATGTCAAGATGAGTTACCTTTGTTATAAGAGTAAAAAAAATGAAGCTTTCATGATATCACCTCATATAAATAGGATCATGATAAAGAGAACCCTTGTTGACAATATTTCAACTCTTAATGTGTGTAGTGTGAACCTCTTGGAGAAGATTTATATGAATAAGAGTGACATTTTTCCTGATTCTTTGTCTATCCATGGGTTTGACAACATAGGAAAACAACTGCTTGGATTAATCACATTACCTATTAAAGTTGGAAAGGTTACATTGCAAATTCTTATCCATGTCATGCCTCATGATATCTCATACAATATCCTCTTAGGCAAACCATGGATTTATGAGATGAATGTGATGCCTTCTACTCTTCATCGTAAAATAAAGTATGTCTACAATAACAAAGTTTACACACTCAAAGATGATCATGAGACTTATAGTGGTTTACTCATTGAGAAAAACAAGGAAAATCCTTTGAAAACATTGACACCAACTACACAAGTGGAACTCGTGCAAGAGAAAGAAAAAGAGAGTAATATTGAAAAAGTCACAAAGTTATTAGAATATGATTAGGGTTCCTTAGATTTCACACAAATTTTCATGGGAGAATACAAGCTCATAAACAAATAATCTTACAAGGGAAAAGAAAAAGTGATAATGTCAACACAAAATTCAAAAGCATCCACCTAAGTACTTTAGAATATCAAGCAAGTTATGAAACAAACTTTTATGAAGTTGATTATGAGCAACCACTGAATCTAAAAGAAATGAAAAATCTTTATGGAAGAGGTTATGAACTTATGAGACAACTTGATTATAGTGGAAAAGGATGTGGTGCTAGGAAACACGGTATCTATGTCCCTATAGATTCTAACATGCAAGAAGTGACTAATGGTCTTGGTTATTGTCCCTTGAAAGAAACAAACAAGCCTTCAATCAATATCAACACTCTTACATAGGATTATTCTAAGCCAACTTTAACATTACTTCATCCTGAATTGATAGACACTAGTGGTCTTCGTTATTTTACTTTGAAAGAAATAGAGAAATCTTCCATGAATATCAATGTTATCACACAAGACGCTAACTATTGGAGTTCATTAGATTTTACACCTTCCTTTAAAGAAGAAAAAAAAATATCACCATCTAAAGAATCTTGCGTAAGTATGAAATCTTGTACTAAGAAAGAAATTTCTTTGTCACAAAATATCAAAACACCTTCTACTATTGATCAAGACAGTATCTTGTTGAGACTCCTCCAAGATCTCTTCATATCCCTCCCTCCAAGAACATCAATTTTTTTTACTACAAAAGTTCATTTTGTACATATCATAGAGTTCATGGTCATTCTACCAATGAATGCAAGGATTTGGATAATAAAATTCAACATCTTAAGGAGTGTGGTGAACTTCCTTGTGTTGAGGTACCTAGTTCCTCTAAAATTGATACTAATTTTCATGTTTATCATCAACCATTTCGGCTCATCCTTGTCCTACACTTAGAAGGGCAAGGGGTTAGGTAGCTTTGTCCTTGTATGTCACTTGTCATTGTCTCTTTTGGCTAGTTGACCACCTTCCATGTATATACAAGAGCAAGTTTGCAATGTGGATTACATGCCTTAAGTTGGATTGTATGTGACATACTTTTCTTTCTAGGTTTAGCATTGTATTTTTGGGGGGAAATTCCCTTCCTTCCTTTTCCATGGCATAGCTTTATTTCAAAAACATATGAATTGGCATAAGGTTTTCTGAGGAAATCTCTCATGTCTTGGGATAAGACATTGTCTACTTTAAAGAAGCTACTCACAGTAATGGTGTTAGCAACCACTTTAAAGTGGGGGCATACATCGATGACATCTTTTGGAATTTTACATATTTCATGGTGTGATTTTATTTTTTCTTGTGATGTGTCCTTTTCTTGGTGGTGTCATTAGATTTGATGTCCTCCAAGAGCACAATATTTATAAGCATATGATTTCCCTTAGTGGCATGATGCAAATGATGCATCCCATAAGTGGTGATATGATTTTCTTGACTTGTCCTCTCTTGGAGACATTAGGCATTATGTTCCCTAAGAAGAAGACCTTACACAAACAAAGAAAAATCCCCTTTAACAAAAACTTATAGACATAACATTTAAAAGCATTCAAAAGCATAGCATTGTGTTTCCTTGTCGAAGTTGTCAGGAGGATAAATTAAGGTATGGGAGGCTAATATGATTCTCTCATTTGTCACCTCATTGGGATAACTCACCTAGTGAATGGCTTGGGGTTCCACTACCCTAGAGTAAGCAACACATATTACAGACAAACAACCTAGACCTAGTCCATATAGTGTTGGACAAACTGTTGAAGCTTGATCCTTGTTATGGACAAACAGTCTCGTTTCACATTATGTTGGAACGCTTGTTCTTGATCCTTTTTTTTATTTTACTCTTTTGGTCTTTGATAGGGAATGGCTAGGTATCTTTGTTATTATTCCTCACTTAAGTGTTTTGAATGTCTACTTTAGTGTGAGTTTTTCATGGGGGAAAACTCCCACTAAAGTTGGGGTAAAATTTATTAATGGAAAAAGTACCCCTTTTTCCTACATTTGGGAATAATTACCAATAAATGAGCCTTTAATGTTACCTTGATTTAATGTGGTAATGTGTTTTACACATTCACATTGAGTCTAGGGCCCTTGTTAATAAAATGAACTGAGTTTTTGTTATGCGAGGGACCTCGTGGATTAACACAAATGACCTTCAACATCATGCCAATAATATTTTTTTTTAAGAAACTAAAGTGACACTAACTAACGAAACTCAACAAATTAACATGGATAACATCATTACATTAACATCATATCATAATCACATTATAACCTAAAAGTAACATTAATCATAGCCCACTTACACACCTATCCACCATGGTCCCCTAACATCGCAACTACGATACATCTACACTAACTAAACCTATAGAAAGACATTTGATACACTAAAAACACATCCAGTGAATTATTTGAATGTAAATTAAATCTCATACATCAAATTACATATAATATCACAATTTAATTATAATTAAACCTCATCTAACACTATGCTAATATGAACCTAATCCTAATCAATGCTAGGAAATAGGCACACAAAGATGTATCACATCTACTACTAACTTAAGCTCATATGCATCATACATACAACATTCCTATGTTAACCTTTCCATTACATAATAAACAACAATAAATATATCTTCAAGACTACTTCAATCCATTTATATTTCCTTTACAAGAATGCTACCAATTACACCACCACCCTAGGAAAAATTACTCTTTCACCATATCCCAACTATTTCACCCCTCTTCCATTTCCACACACAACTCCCAACTAAAAAGGAAATCCCAAATGGGACTTCACTCCCACTAGAGTTTTAAAAAAATAATTGATTAATAAATAAGTTCTAATTCCAAATTCCAAATTCCATCAAATAAATGCTCATCAATTTTTAATTTCATTTCTCAATAAAATAAACATTATTCAATAAACCACAATTAAATAATCAAATGGTCTTTTTCCAAAATCAGTAAACAATAACATAACGATAATTAACATAACAAGCAATAATAATGAACATAATGATATGCACATACTAACATAACAAATAATTAATATTAGCACTTAGCAATAGTAAATTTATAATAATAATAATAATAATAATAATAATAATAATCCAATATCCCCTCGCACCAAAAATAATAACATACATGGTGACATTATAACACATAATAGTATATGCACATTAACATAATACTTTATTGGTGCAAACCCATGACAATATTGAATCACCTCCTTCATACTTATAATCATAATAATATTAATAACCAATATTAACTCACACCAAAGAATAACCATAGAAACACACACACACATATATATATAATAACATAATAACACATTAACATAAATAAATATATCACTTATGAATAATATTAGGTCACACCTCAAATTGATTAATAACAATTATAACAACTAACATGATCGACCCAATATCTAACTTCACTCAAATAATCCACAATCCAAGGCTAGACATAAACCATTAAATAACTTCTCACATGAAAGAGACATTCACATCAAAGCATAAATAACACTAATCACAATAATAACAACCCAAATAAGCATAGAACTTAGCACCAAAAAGTTGGGATCTAAAACCAAGTCTAGACAAAAAAATAAAACAAACACATATATCCCATACGAAACATTCACATAAATGCAACACTCCAACCATAGGGTATAGGAGATCGGGCATTGTCCCATGACAACCCAAAAAGGTGGTCACACACTGAATCAATTGTCCCTAATTGGGGACAATGGCTATGGATAGGTTATAACTTGCGCCTAGAAATTATATCCTCAACCACCATTGGGATTAGAGGCATGCTCAGACCTGCTAATTTAGGTGGAGACATAGCATAGTACCTGTTCACTCAAACATACAAATTGGAGCACATGTGCATAATAACCGAAGCACTAGGAAAGAAACTCTAGCATTTGTATCTCATTACCATATGTCCCCCATACGTCCAATGGTATGATTCCACCCTTTCCATTCATCCTAGCAAACATACTACTGCATCACTTAACTATCCAAGTAAATCTTTGCATAATAATAATAGCATAACAATATGCATCATACTCATAAAAGTACTAATAGAAGCTCATGTACCATCTACAATTGCAACACTTAAACACAAGTCAGTACCTCTTCATGATAATAAATATAATCATAATCAAAATAATAATATCATATCATCATGATAATAATATGTCAAAATTATTTGAAAATCCTAAAGATAACCAAAGCACTTCCATAACACAAATATTCTCATAGCTTGAATCGTAGTAACAATCATGTTTGAACACACACACACATCATGATAAACCTATCCTTAAACATATATAATAAGTCCTTTCCTAACCTTCTCACATAGTCCATAAATTCATAATATACAACATCAACTACTTAACATCATTAGCACATACCTTTAAATATCCCTATTATTTTACCTTCATCTCCAAGTTCCAAAGCCAAACTACCTACACATCCATGGTGAGAATGGAGGGGCACTACAATTGTTCCTTATTTAGGGTGTTGTAAAGTGTTTTTATTCTCTTTCACACTAATCTAGGGCTTCATTAATTAATTGAGGTTAATTGAGCTTAATTGGCCCCTTTAATTTAAATCTAAGCCTTATTAATTGATTTTTTCAAGGATATATCCTGACACCCATTAATGATATTGCATGACATTTACATTGGCAAAGTTGGAGTCCTAGAAAATTGTGCTAGGACCCATTCACTACTCAAGTTGAATGAGTCCTAACCTAGGACACCCCCATTTTGGCATATTTGAGGTGGGTTTTTGATGTTATTTCACCTCCCTGAAGCTTGGTCCTAGAAAATTATGCTAGGACCCATTCGCCACTAAAATAAAATGAGTCCTCCTTACTTATGGCACCCCTTTTTGAATTTATTTGTGGTAGGATTTTAATGATTTTGAATACTAAATCTGATGTTGGCTTGGATTATTTGAATCTTGGGGTTAAACCTTAGATTTATTATAAATATATGGCTAATTCATATAGTTTCATCTAAGCAACCTAGAAAATATTTCAAGCAATCAAAAGTGCATTCACAAGAGCATTATGGCGCATTTTAAAGGCTTTGAAAGTTAGATTATCAAAGTTTTGTTGCAGCAATTCAAGGTCATATCATCATGTCAAAGGAATAGTGCATTAAACATGTTGTTGAGCTAATGTTGTTAATGTAGTATTGAAGATCCATTTGCAAGAATTATTTGACATCTAATTCACAATCAAGATCTACACTCTACATGGCCACTTCATGTTAGTTTATAGATTTACATTCCAAGAAATCTTCCAAGGTATCATCATTTCATGTTTCATGTTCCATGCTTCTATTTCATTATTTTATCATAAGGTTTAATTACATAAACAGGGTTTGACCAAGGAAAACCCCTATTCCTCTAACAATCAACAATTTTTTCTCCTCTTTGATGTGTGTTTGTAGGTTCATAGGTTGAAGATCAAGTGGAGAAGAAGATTGGAGCAAAATTGTCAAATTTGAAAAGTTGCAAAGTTGTCATCCATAGTGCAAGAACATGAAAACAAGGCTACAAAATTTGTTTCAGGTTTTTAGGAGCTGAGCACCGAGGAGCTAGAATTTTAGACATAAAGGAATAGAACCTAGAAGTTAGTTTTAGAAACTCTAGTAGGGACCTATTCGCCAGTAAAGGCGAATGAGTCTTCAATGACCTAAAAACAGGTTTTCAACAAGGTACACATTGTTTTAGCCTCTCAAAACTTCCCTTATTGTTGCTATTATAGTTAGAGTCATTTTTTATTGTTATTTATGCATTTTGTCTTCATAATTGAGTGAAACATCCCTAAGAAAAACATAGTGGTTTAGAATCCTACATCTCCAAATGTGATTGATATTATATTCATTATGAGTTCTATAAGGGAGTTCCAAAAACAATCACATATTTTCTTATATTGAGGGAGAAATACAATTCACTTCTTGAAAATCTTATGTATCATAATCTCTATTTTGGCTCATGCTTGTATAGATTGAAGGGGCCACATTAGTTTCAAGTACTTAATAACCCTATACAACATGACACATCTTTATTTTTTAAGATAAACATTGTTTCATAGAATCTAACACAATTAGATTTATGATACTTCTTTCCAAAATTAGACTCTACACCACTTTACCTTCTGTACTTGACTAAATTCATACTTATTAAAATGCAAATAGTGATGATCATGATTTTGTACAAGTAAATTCTTCTATAGGTACAATATCACTAATGATTTATCGTTATATGCAATATTGAAGATGCAATGCTACTAAAAGCATCATGAAACAAAAAAATAACATCGTACTTCATACCATTGTATAGTCTTACATATTTCAATTAATCTTTTTTTCTTCAACATGCATGATTTATATAGATCATGTACACATCAAAGTAGGGGAAATGTAGAGAATAAAAGTCTCTTGTTTTATACTAAATTTTGGTTTTATCATAAATTCATTTTCCTACTAAAATTTACATGTTCTACATGTAACATGAACACATCCCTACATTTAGCACTCTTAATGTCAATATCCTAGTCATACAATTGGATTAGTTTAGATTTTTAAGGATTTCCCCTTTTGGATTAGACTACAAGCATAGTTTTCCCACCTAAACAAATTCACATGCAAAGTTTCATTGTACCTTTGAAGTTTACTACTACCAAAGCTAACAATTTCTAAATTTGATTGTTGTGTGTCATCTTGTGTGCCAAGAAAATACAAATTGAGCACCTAGGATCTTGTTTTTAAAGACAAGCCCTAGGATATTAGTGAAAATGAATAATCATAGCAAAGACTCCCTCAAACATACTATCAAGTAGATTCATTGAGCTTGTATTTGCATCAATAAATACTAACTCATCATAGGTGTTCTTTATCATTGTCTTGTATGTTTGATTTTTTACACATTGAAAAATTCCTACAATATGAAAAAAGTTCCATAATTCAATATTCTCACAACAAATCCCCAAAAGGTGCTTTTAATACCTATTTGTCTTAGATACAAGTACACCCAAGCTAAATATAAGGGATCAACAATGATGGTGTTTAAAACCACATACAAAAGATGGAACCTTAGCAAATGGATTGGATTGCAAACATGACTTAATCCAAAACAACATAAATAGTAGTATTAGATTATGTTATAAACATCATTCCAATATCATATGTAGACTTGTATTGCATAATCACAACATATAAATCATTTTAAAAATAAAATCAACAAATTACAAAAGAATCCTTCAAATCTATTCATTTATATTTGAAATTAAATATTTCAATCTCAACTTTAATTAATTTAGAGTGATTATTATTGATTATTGATTACTTATACTCCAAGTTATACTTCTATATTAATTAGGATGTTTTATTCCTTGAGTTTTGTTTTGTCCCCCTCTTCTTTACATTCTAAAGGTAAATTTCATCAAAATTATGTCAAGCATTTGATTTAACGAATCATAAACTTGTGAGACTACTTGTTTGGAATAATCAAACCATTAGATATGATGGCATTGAGGGACTCGATCTTGTCAATTACATGATATTTAATACATTTGAATTAAAACCATTCAGTACTGTACGATTGTTGTTAGGAAACAAGTTAGGAAAGAAATAAGGAGATGAGGATAAATCAAAGAATACCTGGCGATTACATATTGTGAAGAAATATTGTGAGCAAGGAAGCCAAGTGATTGTACCTGCTCAATGGTATTCCCTGCCCCTTCAAAAAAATTCAATTTCCTACTTTCTTCTGCTACATCTGCACCATATGTGTAGAGCGGCATTAACTCAAACCATCCTCTCTCTGGTGGATGCTAGAAGTCTCACACAAACTTTTTATCTATATTATCACACACATAAAATAAAGCCCTTCTTCTTTCATCTACTTCTGCACACATTATTACTACTTGGCATAGCACAACATGGCAAGAATATATCTGCAAAACCTGTTAACACAATACATATAATTAAATGTCATGATATATTATACTAAAAATTGCCCAAAATTGGCGTTGCTCATCACAGGTAAGTGCAAGAGTATTGAGTCACTATGTTTGTATGATTGATGTATTTGATGGACTCTAAGTAGAAATATACCAAAAAAAATACAATTGGGCTTCAAAGAAAAATGTATGTCACGGTGCCATATTGTTTCAAATTACAAAAATTATAGTTAAATGCCGAGACCAAGCCTGTAACTATAATGGACAACCCCTTTGAGATTTTTTAACATGAGATGATGCAAGCCCTCAATCAATATATTGATATGCTTCTGCACAGCCATAGATGTAGAGCTATTTTCATATCGCTTCACAAGCAATAATGCAACAATTGTAAGGGCAGTCACTCTCCAGGATTGTGCTTAAAGAAATCCTCTTTTACGAAAATGTAGAAGCTATTGGCTCTGTTCTTCAATATCTGGAAAAAGATTGTTGATGCTCCTTCTTCATAGCTTCGTGTGTTCTGATATCATATAATTTTTGTAATAAATCTGCAGCAGAGTTGATCTAGCTAAGAAAGAAAGAACAAACCTGCAGAACTGAAATTTTTTGGAACAAGAATTGAAAAATGTATGATTATTCACTTTAATAAAAAATGCAGATTATACAAAGCTTTTGAAGGCCATCGGTGGGAATAAAGGGGATAAAAATAGGGGAATAAAAAGGAAAGAACAGATATTGTTTCTTTTGTTAGCTTACCTTAAAGCAACATCAGTTTGTAGAAATAAAGGAAAAAGCCTACTTTGTTGGTTACCCTAACAATTGTGAGGGGATAAATATAACAAAAGTTGTAAGTGTTGAATTTGGAGAGTTTGAATAGATTATTATTTTTATTGATGAAGGCACAGCCCGAGACTTAGAAAATAACCCACAAACAAGAGAATAATCTTATTATTCAGAAAATGGAGCTTCTTACATGCAGAGGACCTCAAATCCCCAAATTCTACAACACATGCAAGTTATAGGAAGCTACAGAATCACCCCTTTCGCAATATGCGAGCTTGTCCCCAAAAAGTTCCCCAAAAAAATTAGAAACCCACCCATAAATAGAGCTCCTCTTTAGTTTGGAGCCAAAACAACATTCAAATTTGAGTTTAGGCAGTTTGGCACTGAAAAATTACAACTTGAAGTTCAAATTTCAAAATAACATTTGCAATTGTATCTTCTAGAAAGTGCGCCAACTTCCCAGGGCCATAACTTTTGATCCAAGACTCCAATTTGCGAACTGTTTGAACCGTCGGAAAGGTCTCGAAGTCAACAATGTGCTCAAAATTTTCTACACCAATTTTAGAAAGTTTTGGGGCCAATCCAGGAAATCTAAGTGCCTCAAATCTAACTCAGAAGATTTTTAGGTGCAAATCTGGGAAACTAAAACTGTAATATCTTTCAACCCAGGAATAGAAAATAAAAACCGTAAATTGGGAATTTAATTATGATGAAAAGGGTATCCAAAAATGTAAAAACATCTAAAAAATGATAAACTTGAAATTTAACTATTTTTGGGTGATGCAAGATTGCCCTTACACCACTGGATACTCCTGCATCAGACACCCAAGGTAATTTGAGAAGTGACCCCGTCACATCTTAGATGGTGGAGGAAAAACCCAAATGGTCGACCTCTGACTTAGGCAACCAAAATGAATCTACAACAGTCCTTCCTTTCCACTTCACTAGATATTCTTCATACTGCCTGTTCCTAGTACTCCTTCCCACACGACTATCCAGGATTTCTTCAATCTCCTCCTTTTCTAAAGTAGGTGTTGGAATCCCACACTGTTTCATCATTGGTACTTCCTTTCTGCCACCTTCATGATACTCTATCAAATCTGAAATGTTGAACATAGGGGAAATGTTGAATCCATCTGACAACTCTACCTCATATGCATTCCTTGAATCATGCGGCTTCAAAATTTTACAAGGACCGAACTTCTTCATCTTCAATTTGTTATATGTTCCTACTGGAAACCTTTCTTTCCTCAAGTGTACCATCACATCATCACCAATCTAAAACTATTTATACCTCCTCTTCTGTTCTGCCTTAGCTTTATATTGCATATTCATCTTGTTAATATATTCTCTTACCTTCTCATGTATATCCTTGATGTGTTCTGCAAAATATTTAGCTTCAGCACTTATTTTCTTCTCTTGGTCCATCTTCCTCAATTCTGGAGCTATTTTGGGGCTACCTCCATACACAATCTGGAATGGTGATCTACTAGTGCTTCTGTTGATAGAATTGTTGTAAGAAAATTCTGCCTAGGGTAAGATCAAGTCCCATCCCTTGGGTTTATCTCCTACCAAACATCTCAGTAGATTACCCAAACTCCTGTTAACAACCTCTGTCTGCCCATCTGTTTGTGGATGGTGTGCAGAACTGAACATCAACTCTGTCTTCAGCTTCTTCCACAAGGTCCTCCAAAATTACCCCACAAATTTGGTGTCACGATCTAAAACAATACTCTTTGGCAAACCATGTAGCCTCACCACCTTTTGAAGAACAAGTCAGCAATGTGGACTGCATCATGGGTCTTCTGACATGGAATAAAATGTGCCATCTTCGAAAACCTATAAACCACCACAAAGACTGAATCATTCCCTCATTGTGTCCTTGGCAGACCAAGAACAAAGTCCATACTTATATCCTCCCATGGCCTCTCTGGTATAAATAAGGGATGATATAAGCCTATATTCTGACTCACTTCTTTAGCCATTTGACATGCCCTACAACTTTGTACAAACTTCTTCACATCTTGTGACAACTGAGGCCAATAATAATGCTCACTAATAATGGCAATGGTCTTATCCTGACCAAAATGTCCTGCCATTCCTCCATTATGCTTCTCCTTTATCAGGTTCTCTCTCATGGAACTCCTTGGGATACACAATTGACTTCCCTTAAATAACATGTCATCCTAGATTATGAAATCCATCCACCCTGTCCTGTCCACTATAATAGGTTCCTTGCAAGCTTTCCAAGCCTTTGTAAAATCAGATCTTCTGCATACAGTTTCTTAAGTTCATTGAACCCAACCACTTCAATCTGCATCTTTGTCATCAATGTATGCCTCCTACTTAAGGCATCTGCAACCCTATTTGACTTCCCACTCCTATGTTTCAAAACAAAGGTATAACTCTGCAAAAACTCTACCCATTTCATATGCCTCTAATTTAATTTTCCTTGACTATTTAGGTGCGCAAAGCCGATGATCGATTATATAGAACAAATTCTTGACAACAAATAATGTCTCCATTTCTTTAATGCTTGAACTATTGCATAAAATTCTTGATCATATACATAATACTTTCTCTTGGCATCATTTAACTTTTCACTAAAATAGGCAATGGGCTTACCTTCTTGGCTCAACACTGCTCCAATGGCACAACCACTAGCATCACAATCCACCTGAAACACCTTGTTGAAATCTAGGAGGGCTAGAATAGGTTGCTCTATCACCTTCTACTTCAATAGTTCAAAATTTTTGCCGCTTCAATGCTCTACTTGAATTCTTTTCTATCCCCTCTCATTGTTTCAGTCAGGGGTCCACAAATACTATTGAAGTTTCTAATGAACTTTCTATAAAAACTAGCCAAACCATGGAAAGATCTCACCTCAGTAGCAGTTCTTGGGGTAGACCATTCTAGAATAGCCTTCACCTTCTCTGGGTCCATCTTGAGACCTTCTGAGACAACAAACCCCAAGTACACTAACTCCCTCTTCACAAAACTACACTTCTTCAGATTAATCAATAGTTTCTCTTCTCTTAACTTCTCAAAATCTCTGAATGTGCATTAGATGCTCATCCAACGTCTTCTTGAAAATCAAAATATCATCTAAATACACAATAAAAAAACTTCCCAAAAATTCTTTTAGTACCTCGTTCATGAGCCGCATGAATGTGCTTGGTGCATTGGTTAGCCCAAAAGGCATGACTAACCACTCGTACAGGCCCTCTTTGGTCTTGAAGGCAATCTTCCATTCATCTACCTCTTGAATATGAATCTGGCGATATCCACTCTTCAGATCAATTTTTGTGAAGTACTGAGGTCCACTCAAACAGTCCATCAGGTCATCCATCCTTGGCAGGGGAAATCTGTACTTGATTGTTATCTTGTTTATGGCTCAGGAATTTGTACACATCCTCCATTCCCCATCCTTCTTTGGTGCTAGTACTGCAGGTACTGCACATGGACTCAAACTCTCTCGTATCAAACCCTTTCTCAACAACTCTTGAACTTGTTTGTTGAACTCCTCATTTTCTGCTGGAGTCATCCTATGAGCTACCTTATTTGGAAAATTGGCTCTAGGAATCAAATCAATCTGATGACTGATCTTCCTTATTGGTGGTAAACCCTCGGGTACATTATCAGAAACAATATCTTGAAACTCATCCAACATCCCAGAAACTTCTTCTGGAACCTTATCACTATCCTCCTTACTCACTCTAGGAATCAATGCATAACACACACGCTCATGCTTCATACCTTCTAAAAATTCTCTTCCATCTACATAACAAATTCTAGCACTACTACATACCTTTTCTTCAGTCTCCTTCAGGGGTTTCAACTTGTGATGAACCCCATCCTTTGTCAAGAAATAAGTGTTTGCATGGCCATCATGTATAGCTCGCCTATCGAACTGCCATGACCTCCCCGACAACATGTGACATGCATCCATGGGGATGATATCATAGAGTTCCTCATCATGGTAGCTCCCAATCTTAAACTTTACTAGGCACTACTCATTGACCAAAACTTTGTGGTCTTTCTGCAACTAGGCAATCCGATATGGATGTGAATTCCTTTCCCTCTTCAGCTTCAACTTTGTGACCATCTCTTCTGACACCAAATTATCGATGCTCCCACTGTCAATAATGACATCACAAAATTTTCCTTCACACTTGCACCTTGTGAGAAACAGATTCTTCCTCTGTTCTGGTTCCTTTTCCTCAATCACTAGGGCTCTCCTAATCACTAGGGTTTCTCCCCTTTCAGCATCATCTGAATGTTCAGATTGGGCCTCCTCATCTGCATGTGCAACCCTTCCTTGGTGTTGTGGACATTCATAGGCTCGATGCCCTTCTTCACCACACTACAAACACATTCCTTTGAAACCACCTCTTCCAGATCCTTGTCCATATCTCCCTCATCCTCTACCTCTTTGATCACCACTATTTTGATCATGAGGGTGGTAGAAGTTGTCATTTCTTTGGCTCCGGCTAGTACCCACATCTTCACTTTTCTTTTCATCATCATTTCAGCTTCCTGAAGGTCTTCCTCTGCCCCTTCCACTTTGACCTCCTTGTCCTTTTTGCTTGCCATCAAATCTTTTGTTCAATTTCTCTTCCACCTTCAGAGCAAACTGATACACATCCTCAATGGTGGTCATTCTGACTAGGCTTAACTCCTCCTGAATGCTTGGTCGTAACCCATTAAGATATCAGGCTACCTTCTCCTTATTGTCCTCTCTGTGGCCCATTCTAATGATTATCTTGTGAAAATATTCAGTATATTCTTTCACAGATCTACTTCCTTACTTCAACCCTTGCAATTTCTTCAACAGATCTAACTCGTAGTCCACTGGTATGAACTACTTCTTCAGTTTCTCTACCATGTGATCCCATTTGGTGATATTTCCTTTTCCTCTTTGATTTCTTTCTAATTGGACCTCCTTCCACCAAATACTGGCATGGCCCTTCAACTTCATTTTCACAAACTTAACCTGATCTGGGTCCTCTATTTCCTCATACTCAAAATATTCTTCTAGCTCGTTGATCCAGTCGATCAACTCTTCCAGCTTCAGACTTCCAGAATAACTGGGGACTTCTACTCTGGGTCTTTTCCTAATCTTTGAAATGGCCTTTATTAGCCGCATTTGGTCTTGATCAATTGCTTCTTCTTCCTCTCCTTCATCCTCACTTTCCTCCCTCGGGTTTAACCCTCTTCTCAACTGTTCTTGTAATGCATTAATCTGTCTCTAGAGGGATGTTAGTGCATCTCTTCCACTAGCATTTCTGCCGCCTCAACCACCTCTGGCACCACCACACCTACCAAGCATCACTCTTGCAGGCATCTTTCTTGACCTTGACCCACAACCATGGTCCTGGTGCGAACTGCCTCACAATCGGTGATCTATCCACTTGTTCAAAAAACCCGCTCTGATACCACTTGATGAAGGTGCACCCTGAGACTTAGAAAATAACCCAAAAATAAGAGAATAATCTTATTATTTAGAAAATGGAGCTTCTTACATGCAAAGGATCTCAAATTCCCAAATTCTACAACACATGCAAGTTACAGAAAGCTACAGAATCACCGCTTTCGCAATATGTGAGCTTGTCCCCACAAAGTTCTCCAAAAAAATTAGAAACCCACCCATAAATAGATCTCATCTTTAGTTTGGAGCAAAAACAACATTTAAATTTGAGTTTAGGCAGTTTGGCGCTGAAAAATTACAACTTGAAGTTCAAATTTCAAAAGAACATTTGCAATTGTATTTTCTAGAAAGTGAGCCAACTTCCCAGGGCCATAACTTTTGATCCAGGACTCCGATTCGCAAACCATTTGAACCATTGGAAAGGTATCGCAGTGAAAAATGTACTCAAAATTTTCTTCACCGATTTCAAAAAGTTTCGAGGCCAATTCGGGAACTCTAAGTGCCTCAAATCTAACTCGGAAGATTTTCAGGTGCAAATATGGGAAACTAAAACTGCAATATCTTTCAACCCAGGAATAGAAAATAAAAATCGTAAATTGGGAATTTCATTATGACAAAAAAATTATCCAAAAATGTAAAAACATCTAAAAACTGAGAAACTTGAAATTTAACTATTTTTGGGTGATGCAAGATTGCCCTTACACCATTGGATGCTCCTGCATCATTTATATTCTCTTGTCTACATGGACAAATGTGTCTCTTCCATGAGATATGACTCTTTGTGATTAAATATAGTTTATATTTTAACAATAAAGAGTTACATATCTCTTACTCTTTCAATGTATTGGACAAAAAGGCAGGTTCAAACTTAACTGTGCTTCAAACTTTAACTGCTAGAGTGACAGTGACCATGGAGAATAAAATCAAACCTTAGTGTATGTTCTTTAAGCCCAACCATGTGAAATGTAGCCCCTAAACGAAGTGCTTTTCTCCACTACAAGAAGTGCATAGCCCTAAACACAATCAAGCTGGAGAGTCATCTCTGCTAATAGCTTCAGAGCACGGTCACGTGGAAGGGTTGACTCTCCAAACTGATTGCGTTTAGCGATTGCACCCTTGTTGTAACTTAGAAGAGTACTAATTGTCTCATGATTTCCCAACTTAGCAGCTTCGTGCTGTGGTGTATTGTGATTAGTATTATGAGCTACAGGCATAGAAGAACCTTTCACATTGTCAAGAATCCATTGAAGGAGCTCCAAATGGCCATCCATCGCAGGGATGTGCAGGGCAGTATTTCCTTCAAAGGTAGTGCCCTGTAGAAGTTGGTTATCACCATTTTTGGGAGCAAGGATAACTTCAATATTGGTCTAGCAAGTGTTTAAGTCTTGTCTATCTCAATTTATAATGATGGATTGTAAATTTGTAGCTCATTTCCTAGGAAGTTTAGTCTTAAAGGCAAGGACTTATTGCAGAAATTTTTTGCCTTACTTTTGGGCAGATTCTGCACTATACAGAACGTAAAAGCTACACCACAATTTTCTTATTGTTTTCTTTTCGAGAGGGACCAATGTTGAGAATGAGCGATATGATCAATGAATTATTGCAAATCTGAGTGGCACTAATTTTTGACTTTACATAATTTAGTTGGAATGAGTTATCCATAGTCCATGAGATTGATTGCAAGTTTTTGGATTCAAATGTGTATGTTTTTGTGTCGACATGTATGCTATTGTTCCTCTTCTTAATCACTGAGTGTGAAATGTCGACACAAAAACATACACAGTTGAATCCAAAAACTTGCAATCAATTTACATAATTTTTTAGTGCTAGCCCTTACCTATTGTATGACACACAAACGTGGTTCATGAAAAGAGATTCCACACTTTATGGTTGACTATCAAATCCCCTCGCCATAAAAAGTGACCTCATAGAGACTTTAAAAGATATTTCTTTATTGTTGGTCTTTAGTTTAGATGTAAAGATTAAGGGATATTTTTGTTGGGGAGGTTGTGTACTTTAGGCTTGTCATAATTAAGGGTTGTACTTAATATTGATTATTGGGTATATGGTAATAATTCTTTTGTAAAATTCATTTAAAATTATATATTTTTTTAGTATATTTTTAGTTGATAGATTATATATAGTTTGAGATTTTGGTCTAAAATCTATCTCACACTGTCAAACTATTATTGGATTGCCATTAAACTATGGTGGTTTTTACTCAGCGATCAAATCATGAAATTGAATTTCTGAATCAAATCGGTTTTTAAGTTGGTGATCATTCATTGGTAACCAATATTTTCATTTAGGAGGTTGGAAAAGTAGTATATCCAACTCAATAAGCAAGCAACACTGAAACCTTGATATATTTAGATTCTTTTCACTTGTTACATTAGTAGGGAGATTTATTTTGGCTCGTCTCATTATACTAAAATTTTTGCTTTTAAAGGGTTGGCACAACACAATTTGTGTAGAATCTTGAGGTAAGTTAGTTGCCATGGTTTCAGTAAGTGTTTTTTTGGGGAATTTGTATGCATTCAAATCATTTTTTGTTGTGTTTCATTTCATTCTAGATGAAAATTGTTTTTCTATTTGTTAAATGAAGGCACTAATTTTGTGGTTTCATCTATGGCTATTTTTAGCAACTGTCAACTTCCATGGTGTTCGACATTCCAAAAATGGAAAAGTAAGCTGAATGATCTAGCCTCTATGCCTAGGATCAGATGTTGCTCCTTACAAACCACTTAAATTCAAATCTATCTCAAAACAAATCAAAACACTACTCATTCATCATGTGTGTGGGTGATGGACATTCCACTTCCTTCCATGGCAGGTCTGCCCGTTGGTGCATAAAAAACCAACCAACTGATGCTCTCGTAGTTAGGAACCCTCTTCACCATGATAGAAAAAATGAAGCCCTTTTGCATAGAATTCATTGCTCAACTAAGACTAAAGTGCTTAATTGTTGAATTTTTCCCACTTTTTTCTTCCCAAGGTTGCTGATGAATTGAAAATACCATTCTTCTTCTACACCATCATGTGCACCTACAGGCTGAGCATGATGCAAGCCATCTCAAACAACCTGCCTTTGGATGTTCTAGTGGACAACACACCTACAATGCTTCTCCCGGGTCTTCCCAAACGGGTTTCATTGAACAAATCAAATGTACTTTTTCTATTTCCCTAGGGCCGGTTGAATGGGGTTTCCACATGCTTTTTTTTTTCTAAGTTTTTTGAGTATATTAGGCGTAGCCAAGATATGGTGATGAACAAGTTTGAGGAAATGGAGGGTGAGTATGTGGATCATGTTCAGAGCTCATTTATCGTACAATAACTTTGGCATTGAGATTGCACTTTCTAGGGAGTAGATGGAGGAGGTTGTGGTTGGTCAGGAGGTGAGTGAATCATAATTTTTTTGGGCAGTGAAGAATCCTCCTAGGGGTGAAGCGCTACATAATCACCTTCGCAAAGGGTTTCTAGAACACACGATGGATAGAGGCATGGTGGTTGCGGGTTGCGCTTTGCAACACATAAAAGTGATCTTTTTTCATTTTAAATTAGTAAAAATAATGTGCAAGTTAATAAGGGAGAGGGGCCCATTGAGGAGCAGGCTCTTATCTTGGGGATAAGAGTTTGTGTGGTGATTTTATTTATTGTGAATGGATACTCATCACATTATCTTAAACACAACTTTCATTATTTATATTTGTACTTATTATGGTTAGGATTAGGAAGAATATGGAAGCATATAATGATGTAGAATCTTTTTACATAATGTTCCAAAATAACAAAAATGTAAAATAATTAAAAAATTGTGGAAATACATGAAAAAATATTTTCAAAGAATGTCATGATTGTACAATATATAGTTTTATCTATCATCATTATTATTTTTAAACATCAAAAATATCTTCATAATCAAAATTAAAAACCCCCTTACCCACAACATCATCCTCCTGAGAGGAGCGTACCTTGTCCTAACTAGCAGATACGTCCTTCCCCTTACAGTAACAACCTGCATTTTGATTTTTTGAATAGTCTGTAATAGCCTCAGCAACAAACTTCCTTCTCTTTTGCGAGTCCAAATCAACACCCGGGGAATCCATAGTGCCCTGCCCACCAGCTATCTCAAGGGGAGAATTAGCTTGCATCTCAAGCAATTGGCTTGTAAACCTACCACCTAGTTTCTTGCTACTTCCCGCCTCCAACTCCTTCTTGAGCTTTGTAGGGGTGATGAAGACACCTCACCAGCCATTTCATTCTTATCAATTAGGCATCTACTTGGATTTTTAGCAACAATATCCTCACTGTAGGTCTCATAACCCTTGTTAGGGCTCAACACCCCTTTCTTAGACTTACCCACTTTAGGGGGTTGTGAAACCATCTCCATGGAAGCAAGAGAATCTGAGAAATAATCCACATCCTCCTCAAACCTTGACTCTTCCAAAACAAGTTTCCAATTTTTCCCTTTCTTGTGAATTGGCTCCTCTTTAGAAACCGTTTCATGCTCCATATCCAACTTCAGTTCCTTACCCTTAGGAGTAGCAATCGGCTTAAACACCTCAAAAGCTTTAGTATAATCAGAAATTAAAAGAATGAGTCCCACATGCAACACCAAATTTTTGGGGTTTCTCTTGTGGTCCTTCAGACTAGAATGTAACGATGCCAAGATAATAAGGAAAATAAATTCTCTTTTTATGGTGGAAATGGTTAAGCATACCAAAATGGTAAACATTTACCTTAGAGAAATGAACTTTGAGGGTAATATACCTCATGAGTTCCTCAGCTACATCCCTCCATAATTCCTTGAGAGAGCTTCGATGGTACCCACCGCTCTTCGCCAGCTTAAGGTCTTGAGCTTCATTCCCTTTGAAAATTATTTTCATGGCTATTTGCGATTCCTTCTTATCTCTGAAAACTTTCTTACCATCCATAGACAACCCAATGATATTGGCTATAAAATCCTCATTCACATCAAACTTTGTTCCTCCCAATTTTAAAACCCTATTGTTCAATGCTTTAGCAAATAAAGCAGTTGTCTTTGGGTTGTTTCCATCCAACCTTTCCAAATACAGAGTCAACCCACCTTTCTATAAAACATGCCAAACCTCCTACTTTTTCTTAATAGCATCACAAGAGAAAGGATCCACATGATTCCTATCACCTCCTATAGCAACATAATTTGTAGAGTCGAGGAGCTTGAAAACCTTAAAAGTAATGAGAAGAAACCTCGAGAAGGAGATACAAAGAGTTCCCACAATCCGTGTGACAATGGACTTATGGCAAGGAAAAATAATGAGTCAAGAATTTCATTCCATACAGATATCAACTAGGGTACAATCAACTCAATCCATATGAAGCTTACCATCACTCCACATAATAGCCTGCCATGTGAAAATAGTCATGCATGCCCGAAGCCTTGAAATATCATCCAGTTATCAATTTTGGAAATCATGATTAATACAAGTAATTTCCTCTATAGGGAAGTGGTTGTTCACACCCCATTCCCTAAAACCCCTAACACCAAGATTAGCTAAAACATCAACTAATCCATTTCCTTCTCTCAAAATATGAGAAATATAATACTCATCGAAGGATTTGAGAATATCAATAACATCCATAATCAAAGATTCAATAGTCCATGAAGGGGTAGCACAATTCTTCAGATTATTAATAATATTGAGAGAATCCCCCTCAAGCTAGACTTTCTTGTAACCTTTCACTTGTGCCAACTTCAAGCAATGATAGACTATAGCCATGGCCTTCCATATTGTCAACTCTTCTCTATCTTTGCAATTTATAGAGAATTCTTTAAAATTTGTAGCTTATTTCGAAAGGCTAGGACTTGTTATAGAATTTATCACATGTTTCTGTGTAGATTCCATACTATATTTTTATTGTATAGTCAGAATGATCTGACTAGATGCGACCTTCCTCCTATCACTTGTAGCGTTGTGGAGGCCATGCCCACTCTTATAATTAGTCAGCTCAAACTTTACAAGCCTTCTTTGATTCACAAATTAATGTCAAATCTTTTACAATCTCATTTAAATAATTTTAATTTTAAAAGTTGATCCAACTACAAAGTTAAATAATAAGTCTTTTTGTCATCGACTAATGATTTGTAAGTTGTTCCTTACTTATAGTCTTCATTGATCTTAACAGCTAAGCCTTATGATTAGTCTTACTTTTTTTAAAAAGCATAGCCTCTCTCACAACTTTTATATTGATGGAGGAGTCTATCATAGTTTTCTTCATCCTGCTAAACAATTTGAGTTGTGTGGCAATGACTTGATCATGCTCTTCTCTCATCTCATATATCTATTTGTAATTGGTGTAGTGTAATCCACTATTACTTATAGTATGGAGGTATGAGGTAAGAGACCTTTGTATCATTGTATTTTTTCTTTAATTATCATGTGTTGATAGATCTCTAAGAAATAATACTTCTAGGATTTTGTAGAGTTCAAAGCTTACCTAGGCTCCCCTCTCATTATTTAGCCTAAGACACTATTTATAAGATGAGCATTCTCTTTGTCTATTACATTCTTCCTTTTTCATAGTTATTGAGTGTCAATTTAAAAAAATGGATTTAAAATTTTGAGAATCGAAAGTTATTATAAGTTATAGTATTGCTATTAAAAAATAAATTAGTATAGATAAGTATAATACATATGTCTAATAGATCTTGAAATATATTAGTCTTGAGGTGTCTATACTAAATTTGTTGCGTTTAGTTACTATAGGTTTCATAAAGTGAAAATTTGGTGAAAAATGTTGATTTCAATGTCCTATTTTGGCCAAAAAATGAATACAATATTGTGGGCTGATGTAGGAACATCCATGACTTAGTGCAATCTTGTGTCAACTTGAAGGTTTTATTTTTCATTTTTTTTCCAATTTTGGTGTGTTGGATTTCATTCTTGATTATTCAAATTCATATTTAGGGGTGAAATTAAAAATTTTGTGACGTGGGAAAATTTGAATTTGGATTTGATATCAAATTGGGTCAAATTGGTGAAGAGGAATCATGGAGAATATGCTTTAAACTAGAAAAGCAAGAAAAAACCAATTTATGATGTGGATTTATTGGATCCATTAAAGCCATTTGTAACTCATATTTTAAATTTCCATAGCTCCTAAAAAATAGGAACCCAAAAGGTGAGTGCCCCGGTTGAGGAATCTACTTTTTTTGCTTTATTTGTAAAAGCATTAAAGCCATTTTAAAGCCATATTGTATTTGGCCTAAGTTTGGAAGATTAAAATGCATATTTTATTCAACATTGAATATTAAATTATATTTATTTTCCCTTCTTTGAGGTGGGCATTGATTTTCTTGGAGGGTTTTGGAATGCAAGTTAAATGTAAATGAAATGCATTGGAAATGTCATTCCAAAAAAGCATGAGAAGATAAAAGTGAATTTCTTTCATTTTTGAGTTAGTTTTTTAGAGAGGAAAAACATAGTCCAAGAGAAGAAGGGAATTTCTCACCTTTGGATGAAGATTTCTTTATGGGATTGACAAATTTGAGAGTGATGATAGAGGAAAAATCAACACAATTTGTGTAGATTAAAGACATTGTTTGTGGAATGCTTTGAAGTTGTAGGTGCTGGAGAGAATATTGACTCCAAGCTTTGATTTGCTACTGAAAATCAGATTTTGTGTGATTTTCAAGGGTTTCATATGGCTTGTTACAACCTTCAACCATGATTGGAATGTAATAGATTAATTTCCCATATTTAATTCAAGTATTTTCTAGTTGAATATTGCAATTTGGCCTTGGCATTTGTGTCACAATTACTTTGTGTTGTTGAATGATATTTGTGAGCTTTCTAAATTCTATTTTCAGCAATTTAATTTAATTTAGATAGATCATATATTAGTGGTATTAGAGTCGTTGATCCTATGTGTGTAAACAGACTACCAACTAGGACTGTAAGTGTGGCACTGAAAAAAAGTGTTTGCCAAAGAAGCCCCATGAGATAAGGAGAGGATTTGCAAGAGTAAGAGCCTTGAGAAGGCAAGTTGAAACTTTGAAAAATGAGATAAGGAGAGGATTTTCAAGAGTAAGAGACCCAAGAAGTGAAGATGATTAAGATGAAGATGAACATATAGAGAATGCTAGTTTAGATATTGAGTAAAAAGAAGAGATTGCAACAATTGCAAATTGTGAATGCTTTGCCTAGACCTGTTCAAACATGGAAAAACAATCAAAAATTAGTCAATAAACAAATCTAAACAAGCATTCCCCATGAAATTCATTAAAACACATGAACAAGAAAACAAAGTAAAATATCAAATAAAAGCTAATGAAATCTTATTCAAATGCTCAAACTAGCATCCCATGGTGGAATTGGTGCTTTTTTGATGTGGGAAGAAGCCCTTTCCCAATTCCTTGATAAGCTTGATGATAGTTGTGAGATTCTTGATGAAAATTGCCAATAACCTAGCTATGGATGATGAATTCTATGCTAACTTGGATGAAAATGAGGATGAACTTGCATAAACCTATAGATAATAACCTTGCTTTAAGTTGTGGATCCTAAATCAATAGAGAAGGACTCTATTTATAATGGAGAAAGATGGAGGATTGAAGGAATAGGAAGAATGTGGGATTAAAGAAGGGACCAATTCCATTGTTCCACTTTCCAACATGCTAATTAAGGAGAGTGTTGCATATTTTGAACAATGTGCATGTTAAATGCATGCAGGTGGAATTTGAAATTCAAAATATGGCTTGTGGAAGAAGAGTTGTAAGAGGAGTTAATGCCAAGTTGGCTCAAGGAGAGGACATGTAAGAGCCATAAATGCCAATGTGGAAGACAAAAGTGCTTTAGGAGGGAGAATTCAAATAAGTGGAATATTCCAAGAATATGCCATATTTGAATGGAAATAAGAGGAATTAATAAACCAAATAAATTGATTTACATGTGCAAGTTGTAAAAGCTAGAGGAAATGAGGATTAATGTTTAGGAGATAATTAAGATTTAATTAACTTAGATAGAATTAGTTGATTTGACATTTGATTTAGATATTTAGATTTATTTAAGTCAAATGAGAAGATAGTTGGAAGATTAGTAATTTAATTAAATAAATTTGATTTATTCAATTAAATGAAGAAAATTAGGATTTAATTAAATAAAGTTGATTTATTTTATTAAAGAGAGCACATTAGGATTTTAATTAAATAAAGTAGATTCATTTAATTAAAGGAGGAAAATGATGAAATTATCTAATAAGGTTCATTATCTGATTTTTAGGAGGAATTAATTAAATAAAGATTATTCAATTAATTAGTTAGTGTGGACGTGATTAAGGAATAATTGGAGTTAGTTAATTAGCATGGAGTGCATGATATTGATCAGGATATTTTGAGTGTCTACATTTTGCCTCTCTTTGAAGCAATGTACCAGTTGCATTGGTTCAAAGAATAACACTGTCAAGATCAAAATTCAATTTTATTTTTATTTTTTTTGGATGCCCCACTGTTTTCCCAACGAGAAGAAGTATATTGGTACATTTCACCCTCAAGAGATCGAACGAAAAGTTCAATTTGATAGTCGATCTTACGAAAAAGAGGTTCAAGATGGACATCTGGATGGTTATGTTATGAGATGCTTAGACTAACAGATCTATATGATAATGGCAATGCAAATGAGATGGATTAAGATGCTTAGAATAACAAATATATATTATCCTAAATGACTTAAATGATACTCCAATGCATGTGAGATGGATGAGATGGATGATGTTTGAATCTTATGATGATGATATGTATGAGTATGCAGGATGTGTATGCCGATGTTTTATTAATGCAGGATGGAAGCATGTCATGATAGCATGTTAGCATGAAAGAGTCCATAGAAGAAAGAGAGGGATCAACCCTTGATTCTGAGAAGATGTAGAAGTCCAACAAGTCTATGAGGTGTTGAGACAAGTTATTAGATATGATGACGAATGATGATGATGTATTGCTTATTAGAGATTAGGATTTTAAAAGAGCTTACTTACCTTATTTTTTATAACACACATAGATACGATGTATAAAGGTATGGAAAACTAGGATGGTGTGGTATCTAGTGCGATGGAATTGGACTCAACAAACAGATAGGAGTATTCTTGTTCACACCTGACATACAAAAAATTTGCTAGGATGCACTTCTGAAGTTTCAAACATCTTGAACCAAAACATAGAAAGGTATAAACTATTAATGCAATAGTCAACAAGCTTCCCAAAACACCTTCCATACATACCTAACAAAGAAATTATTCAACAAGGTTATATTACAAGAACGTCCAACAAACACAAAAAACAAAAGATAATGATCAATGCCCCATTCCTTTCTCTCTCAATATTTTTAGATAGAAATCCTCAAGAGGTCATTGGAATGAGTGCAATAAGATAAATCAAAAGAAAAGATCAAGTACACAAACAAGCCAATGTTATTCATACCTCTATCTAAAGGGATGTGTTTTGTTTAGGATAAGTATCCAAAATGTTTTACCAATAGATAATTCCCATTGTATGAAGGATACATGCTAGGACATGTTAGTGGATGGTTGCAATTTGATAGGTTGTTCAAAAGGCCGTTGATATAAGGTTGATTGACATGTTTTCTAGAAAGATCAAGATTTTGATTTGGTATTTGAAGTTTTCTTTTACTACTTGTTGTGGCTGTTTCTGTTTGTATTGCCTAAGGATAAAGGTGATGATTAGTTTACTATGGATGGAAGTTTATTGTAGGTGAAGTGAAATGAGACAGATGGATTTTTTCAAATGCTTGGATGCTTATGGTGTTTTGAAATGTTATGAGGCTATTTTTTGGATTTTTAGGTTATTTAAATTTTTGTGTTTTTGTGTTTTTGTGTCTTGGGGGCTAATCAAAGATTATCCTTGCATATGTTTAAGCTCAAAGATGACATAGTTTGGATACCATGTTTTTGACTTTTTTTCACTTTTTGACTTGTTTTTGGATTTTGATATATTTTGGATGTTTTTGGATTTTCACATGATTTTATGAATGTTTTTAGATTTTTTGATTTTCTAATGTTTTTACGATTTGGATTGGATAATATGTGTGATGATAAAGTGCTTTGTTTTGGGATTTTGTTGAAAACCAAGCTAAGTTTGATTGATCGGATTGATGGATTGATGATGATAACATTGTTGAGAATACACAACAATGCAAGGATTATGTTTAAGCAACACAAGGATTGGGATGGATATCCCGAGATGATGATGGATTGATGATGATAACATTGTTGAGGATACACAACAATGCAAGGATAGTGTTAAGCAACATGAGGATTAGGAAGGATATCCTAAGATGACGATGGATTCATTGGATTTGATTGATCATGATTTTGAAGCTTGATTTGGAACAAAATTTGTTTGAATGATTTGATGTAATGTTGAATTGAAAATTAGATGTGACTGATATTGATTATTTGGATTGATGTTACATGAAATATGAAGTTTGATAAGGAACATCTGCTCGTCAAAATATGCCATGGGCTAGTGATTTTTATTTTTTCTCACAAATGCTTGATCAATTTGATTTCATGTTTGCCAATGATTGGATCACCACATAAGTTGGAAGATATACATCAAGATTTATTCCCAAGGCCAGATGTAAATATCTGCACCTAGTGTCTAGCGATGTATGGAATGTCATGGGTGGATTCTTGGACAGATGTATGGATGCAGGGATATGGATTATCTTGCACTAAGATAAGGTGTTCAAATAAAGAATGATCATTGAATAATGCTTCACATGGCTTAGATAATGTTGGATAGGATAGGATCAATGAAAATGACCCATGTCAAGATGTTTACCATAAGGAAGTGTAAAGTGTACACTAAGCTTTTTCAAGATCAAGTTAACTTGGACTATAGATGCAGATAGATGAAAATGGATTTGATAAATGGTTCATGGATGAATGGATTTATTATGAATGGGATAAGATGCTTTCACCTGAACTAGCGCATGCAGATGCTTGATTCTACACATGATGCCTTTTTTCTAGGTTTTCATCATTGTACTTGTTCAAAGGGTCACCGTAGTGGATTTCACTAGAGGATGATTTTTATTTTTAGTATTTTCACGATTTTTTAATTTTTTTGATTTTTTTGATTTTTCTGAAAGATTTTAAGCCTAGTTGAACCACCATGTGGTAATGATGTAGATGCTTTTGTCATAATGTGCCATCGATATCCTACTTGAAGAAGTTGTTTTGCCAAGATACGTGCAGTTGAATGCAACTTTTGAGATTCTTGATCTGCTTTGTTGATACCAAACTTAACTCTATCTTTATGCACACATCAAAATAGAATTCCTTCTAAATCCTTATGATGAAGGGTTGCTACCAATACATGGTCAATTTAAGAATTGGATATCATGAATGTAGGAGTGGATAGTGGAGTGTGTTTAGGAATAGGAGATGGATTGGTTGATAGCTTGGAACCTTTGACTCTCCAAACTTGGAAGATGAGCAATGATGGTTGGATACAAAAGCGTGCATGGAATTAGGACCAAGTGCTTGATATACTTTGTACTTTGCTTGAGAATCATGCTTTTGCTTTTGTGGACATCTTTGATGGATACTTTTCCCCTTTTTATTTTTCTCCATAGTTTCTTTGACTAATGGAGTTTGATAGGGATAATATTTCTTTGTATTCTTTGGTATCCATTTGTATTTGATTTTTCCTTTATGCTTCTCAACTTCTTTTCCTTTGATAACATTCTTCATGCTTTAATTCAAATCTTTCTTTTGATGTTGGTCCCAATTCGTGGATGGGGTCATGGGTGGATGAAGATTCATGACGTGGCTAGTACAATAGTATTGGCATTGGTTTCTCCATAAGGATTCTTCATGCTCCCTATGCTGATGTTTTCTTGAGACATAGTTGCCCCCAGTATGGTGGTAGTAGCACCTTTGTTCCTTGATTATGCCTATTTTGAGATGTCTTGTTCAATAAGCATTCTCTAATAAATGACCACTGCAGATGACGTTTCAATTTGCTGCTCTACTGACTTTGGAATATCCTATTTTTGTCTCACTTGTTTCCTTGAGTGGATAATGGGTGTGATCACACAATAGTGATTTACAATTTTTAGCCAGATTGGATACTAAAATTATTATTTTTAACTAAATCTTCACTTTCGAGCACCTATAGTGGCTAAACCATGAGAAATTTGAAGATGATGCAAACTAGAGTTTCGTCACACTTTGTCTATAGATTCTAAAAATATTCTTTTAAAAATTTTAGAATCATATTGCATTTTTTTTCCATCTCCCTCGAAAACTAGTTTGTTTCAGAAAACAACATTTTTAAAAAGTGACGCACATCGTATAACGCATAATTTTTTTTTCATGAAGGATAAAATTCTAATTCTTTTGAATTTAGAATTGTAACTTTGATATCTAGTGCTTCCACTTGGTTAGATAGGTTTTTATTGAATATTTTTTCTTTAGTCAAGTTTCAAAGTTAAACCAATTACAATTCAGACATAGTACGACTGTATAACGTGTAACCTTTTTTGTATATATCGAAATTCAATTTTTTTTGTTGGATCAAGGACTTCAATATCTAGTGCACTCATATATTTTTTTTTTTTTGATAATCTGCTATTTTTCCACATGTGCAGAAAAGAGACCTTCATTTTTCAGTGAAAAACCTATGTTTAATAAAACTAAAAAACAAATACATAATAAAACAAAAACATATTAAAATTATATTTGTTGGATACCTCGTTCTGAGGACTACATGATTCCAGTTGGATTTGTGAAGTCTCCACCATTTTCATGTTCAAATCGAGCTTTCAAGTGAAAAAATTTAGGTTTTTTTTTGTGTTTTAGGGGGAGAATGAGGGATAAGGGGTGTTCAAGCAAACCACCCTTCCTAATGCATTTATTTTGGTGGGAAAGATTCAATGGGTTCGCTCAAACTAGTAGGTTTGTACGAACCCCCAAAATCACATTTTTTTCCTTGAGCTCATTTTTTGTCAGGTTTCCTTCCTCATTAGAATTGTAAACCACTTTTGGGGGTTTACCCTAATGTTGGATATCTTCATACATGATGTCCTTGGTCTAAATTTGGGATATATCTACTCCTGATGTTGACAAATTAGTTTGATTGTAGGAATCAATAACCTTCTTTTTTTGTGTAATAATGTTAGGAGCAAAGGAATCCTATTATGAATGAAGACCATCTACGTGTCCATCCATAGAAAGAATTTCATTGGTAGATGGAGGAGTATGTGCTATGTGGATGTGATCATCATTTGTGACATCTTGTATAGATTGGAGAGTGTCCATTAGATCATTTTAGTAGCTTGGAGATACAAATTCTTGATCTTAAATGATTTCGGAATTGCTTTTGACATGCTTTGGATCAAGTTCTTGACATGGGTTAATTTCAAATGATGGATTGCTTATAAAGGGTTCTTGGATATCTTCATTAGGCATGGGAAGTGGCTCAATATCCTCTTCATCTCTGAGTGGACTTGGATCAAATGTTGAGTTGAGGACCCCTTTAGTGTCTATAACCATGAGGTCAAAGGATGTCAATATGTCTTGGAAAGGACCATTGATAGACTTTGGTGAAAGATGTTGATCATGCTTTGGAATAAATTCTTGAGATATGTCCTCTAACTCATTAGGTGATGTAGAGACATTTTCAACATGATTAATGGTAGAAGGATCACCGATTATAGGATGAAATGATGTTAACACTCCTTTGAATAGATCATTGTTGGATATTGTTGAGGGGTATTTATCATGATCAAAAAGTGACTCTTGATGTATGCTGAGTTGATTTTTGGATGAGGTAAAAAAATATTCAAGGTGCTCATTGATGGATAGATCTTGATCATTTTTTTCAACAATTATGGTGGAGAGATTGTCACTGCTATCACTAGTGGTTGAATCTTTATTGTTGTCCTCAATAGTTATTATTTTTTGATCAATAAAGTCCTGGATGAGATTTTTGAGTCAAATACAATTTGATGTTGTGTGTCCCTTTATTTTGTGAAAATCACAAAGGTGCTTCTCATTATACCCTGGTGGTTTAACTTGAGGCTCTTGATAATTTTCATAAAATGTGATTTTGATGAGATATTCTTGTACCAACTATTGCATGACTGATTCGATGGGTCCCCCAAGTGGTGTGTATTTTCATTTGTTACCTTGTGAGATTTGTACTTTAAATTAACCTTGTGGTAATTGGTTTTGAAGATGTGGTGATTGATCTTTGAGATGTGGAGGTTGGGTTTGTTTTTGATGTTGTTGATCTTGATATCCAACGTCTTAACTTTAGGATATTGTTCTTGATGTGGTTGTGGACATAACTCAATGCTTTGATGAGATAGTTTAAATAATGGAAGAGTGTATTGATTTTGGGGTGGAGATGTCTCTTGGCGCAATGAATCAACTATTTAGGTAAGTGTAGCAATTTGATCTTGAAACCCTTGATATAGTTGATTTGGTTTTTTTCAAGCAGATTTGGAATGAATTTTTGTGGTGTTTGTATGGGATCATGGAAAAATTGATTTTGGACAATTTTTTGATTTGGGATGATGCTTAGATTTGGCATGATAGGTTGAAATTGAACATTGTTGTGGTTGGGAATCACATTGCCTTAATTGATGTAAGTACTAATGCCAAAAGTTGGCATCGTAATAGCTCTTCATGGGAAAATCAGTTTATGAGGGACCTATTGTGCTAAACTAAGTGACCTTTGGATTTTAAAGAAGCTAACTTCTTCTGTAATTAGGGTTTGGAAAGGGAAAAGGAAATAGATATAAAAATAAAAGTCTAATCTAAGGTGATGCACCAAGACTTAAATAATAGGCACGATAAATCATAGATCTAAGGGCCTGATCAACAATCTGTAATGTCCCAGAAAGGCAGAAACTAAATATTAATGTATAAAAATTTCATTAATTGACATAAAATAACTTTGCACACATATTTACTTACAAGAAGAGTCACAAGACATGATCTATACAACCAAAGTTGCATTCAATTTATAGAAGTTCTGCAAATGAATCATCCAAATGATGGCAACACAGTCTAAGGTTAATCAAAAATCATAAGAAGAATAGAAAGGCTGAATGATTGGCACAGTTTGTGAGTCTTTTTGCAATAATTAAATAACAATAACAAAGGCTTGGTGTCTTTTCTAAAATCAGTTTTCTTTTTTAAAATTCCTACAACCCTTCCTCTGAAATAGAGAGGAGTATATATAGTCAATGCTCTCACTGCCCTCACAAGTAGTAACAAAAAAGATTTGAGAATCTTTAAGAAATGATGTAGATTCAAAGATTCCTCCTAGTCGTTCAAATAAAAAATATTTGAGCCAAACCATCCGGTCACTCCAAGTTTAGGTGCATCCTCTGCAAATGATGGTAGTGTTCCCAACAAGATCATGTAGGAAAGTGTCGTCACCTTGATAAGGCAATTATGACACGTGGAAGCATGTTGCGGTAATTGAATCACTCCATCCATCACTTAAAAGAAACACCCGTCGAAGAGACACATTGTGATAGTGCACGACCTAAGTTCATCTTTTCCTTTCGTCGTTGAAAACTTATGTAAAGGAGACATGTGTAACCTACCTCATCCTTGGTATTGACTATGGGGCCTGCTAAAATATGTGAAGCTAAAGCGACGTGGCATGTAGAAATATCCTGACTCAAAAGCGAAGGGAAGCGATTTTCAATTGTGCGCAACGACAACATGTGGCAGCACAATGGGGCTATTTTAAAATGGGAAGGGAAGAAATCCTTCGAGGAGCACAAAGCAAGCACGTGGTGGAGGTAGAGACGTTCAATTAAAAAAGGGGAAAATGATTCTTCAATGCAATGTGTGGGCCGATACTTTAACAAAATAACGACCGAAGGGAGCTCGATGAATATCTATTCAAAACTTTTGGTGACTATCAAGGGCATTTGGCTTGAGGAACAGAAAACTCAAAATTTCTCTGGCCGCAAACTAGAGTCCCAATTCATTGGGAGATGACTTCAGAGCTTAGAGAGGGCACCCTACAAGGGTAGCCAGTTAGCCTCAAATGGCATTGATATGTTGCATAGATTCTCTTGTGCTCCGCTAAGATCAAACATTTATTTATAAGGAAACTTCACTGGTAGACCGGCCCCAGACTCACATAGGAAGAGTAGCTACACAACTGGATCGATAATCCCTTTGATATCTATTGTTGTGGGAGGCTGGTTGAAGTTTTGTAAGGCAGTTGTGTCCTGCCACTTTTCTTTGATTTTCACTGCAAGTTGTTCAGTAATGGCCATAGATTCATCTTCAAGAAATGGGGAAGGAAAACCCATCTCAGTTAGCTGGGAGAAGCTTTATTGCACATTATCTAGAGTCATTCTGAAAGTGGCCGCACATGCCCTAGCTCATTTTATGGTTGAGTGGCAATGGACGAACCTGTTCGTCATCTTGGTCACAACCTTCTGATCTTCGATTCCTACTCCAGCTAGGCCTTCATCAGAGATTGACTACAATTTGGTTAGAAGCCCTTGCACCTCAAGAACCTTTTCCATGATGAACTTTAGGAACTCCTCCATAGTTCTATGAACCTCCTGGCTCAAAATTTTTTCTTGAGACATGTATTAGAGTATTGGTTGTAACATTAGGAAATAAGACTTGACCTTCCCCCAATATGAAGCATACAGTTGTTGTGCTACCAAGATGAGATCCAATTGAGCAATAAGAGCCTGGGGAGCATTCTTTAAAAGGGTGATCTATGCATCCCTTGCTTTGATGTCTTGCATTAGCTCCATGATCCTCTTGTTGGTAGATGCCAATTGCTCCTGAACATGAGCCAATTATTTAGACTAGCTCTCCTTCCCCCGGCTATAGTTCGCCAATTTTGTGTCAAGGGAATACTTTGCTTCCCGAAGATCCTTTTCTATTTGGGCCTTATGACCCTCAAATTCGGTATCCTTCTCCTATAGATTTTTCTCATACTGAACCTGCAGATGCTCTAGCGCCTCCTCTTTTGGCACCATCCCTTGCTTTGAACTCTCTGCCATTTTCTCTTTTGATGAAAGCTTCTACTAGGCCTAAATTCTCTATAACTTTTTCCTCGGCTCTGGATATGCTAAAAAACTTCCCTCACTCAACTTAGCATATTTGAAAAGACTTTTAAGCATTTAAAAGTTTCCATGTGATATTTACCTATCTTTTTTCAAGGTGGTAGACGAAAGTGGTTTTTTGCATTTAATTCGGCATGTACCACCAACCCTTTGGCTCGTGTGAAAATGAATTACTTGCCATTTTGAAGTGACAATAATTCATAATTGCATTTGGAAACCTTGTGATACGACACAATTTACTTGGAACTTGGGCTGATGATTTTCTCTCACCTTAGCATTTGTATGCATTGTCAATTAATATCCTGAACAACCTTGCCTTGGGTTTTGGTAAATACTTGTGAAGTGACACAACAACCTCCAAACAATGTAGATCACCTTCAATGAGTGCCACCATCTTAAGCTAATTAATTAGCTCTCATTAACTCTACATGCATTGAAGTGTACGTTGCAGACACAACTGGTCAGGAAATTCAAGAAAGCTCAAGCATAGTTTTCAAGTTGGCACTTGGTTATCATCACATTTTGGGATAGCCAACTACCACGCCTTTTCTCACTTTTTCTATAAATAGGAATCTAAGCAGTAACGAAATCACAATTAGAATTTGAGCAAGTTTTAGTAATAGGATATTGGCTTAGCATTTGGCTTTGATAACTGGTGAAGTATTTTCATAGGCTAGGCTTTAGGCAGCTTTCAGGAGTAGTTAGCAAATAGTTGCAGTGTGTCATTACCATGAACACCCCCATTAGGCTAGTGTCACACACGTCATAGATGACCTTTCTTGGTAAGATTTCCACCAGACGTCTGAAATGAATGACAAAGAACAAAAACTGCCTAGCTCTGATAGCCATGAAATGGGTTTTGGGGGGGGGACTATCTAGAGTATGAGGACAAGTATCGAGTTAATACCGACATCTACTCACACTTTTTCATGTTCATGTTGGATATTGGCATTACCAGGCCATTGGTGTTGAAACTAAATAAAGAAAATTTCCACAAGAAGTATTTTAATGGTCTCGGTGAGTTTGTCATTAACGCTGCATATATAGTAGGCCTGCCCACGACAAGCGACCTTAGGCGCTACATTGAAGAAGAAGCACTTGTCCAATGGCTATCGTTCCTAAGAAAATTTCACTTTCAGACATGAGATGAGCACCATCAAAGGGTTACTCAAGCCTTGCACTTCCTTTTCCACATCTACAATGTGGTGGTATTTTACGACATTGAATGGTATACATACTTCAAGAACCTGGTGTTCCCTCCACCACTAGCCGTTGTTCCTACTGATGTCACTGTTGTTGTTGGTGGTTCACTTACTGATGAAGACATAGTGGATGTTGCAATTGATACATCTATTGTTGTTGCACATGTTGTTGGTTGAAAATGCCTCTTTTCTTGTTTTCTGCTTTTAAGAATACAATACCCATCTCCTAGTTTTTTGTACATATGCCTGAAAAAAGCATGCATATAGCATATAGGAAAAGGAAGCAACATATAGTTATATACTTTCTAAATTATGGTCTTTAAGCCATTTTTCCATGTAAATATAAAAGCATATATATGATGAAATATAGCTTTATAAAATCCTTGGCTTCTTTTACTCTTGGTATTCTGCAATATGAGTTTCTATTCTTTTCAGTGTAAGTATTTGATTTCTTTTTGCATGTTGGTATTATTCTCTCCATCCATTTTTCTGTAGATTTATCCATCCTACTCTCTACAATGATGGGTTATTTCTCCACCCCAGAGCATGAATTAATTTTAAAAGACCAGCCGACAGAACAAAAAGAAACAAAAAAAAACACTATTTACATATTTACAACAGTAAACATGTGCAACTTAATGGAACAATTTAAGATGAATCTGGTTGACCGAAATTCCCAAAGCCTCTTGTTCCATATTTTTCAATTCAAAGGCATTATCCTATTTGCACTTAATTATTTTAAATGGGCCCTCCCAAAGGCTATCAAATTTTTCATGCTGACCCGACTTTGCATCCCTTTCATTGAATTTTAGCACTAAGTCTTCACACTTTAGGCCTTGGTCGGATGCCCTTTTGTCAAACCATTGCTTAACCACTTGTTGGTGGTGAGTCATGGCTATTAGGGACTTCTCCCCTTTTTCCAACACTTCCAAAAAATTGGTCAACAGAACCTCCATGGCACCATTTTTCTCTATCTCAAGGGATTTCAGAAATTGGAGCGCTGGAATCTCCATGGATATAGGCAACAAGTCCTTTTCTCCGTACACCAACTCATAAGGTGAAGTCTTAAGGACTTGCCTAGGAGTTATGCTGTCTACTCAAAGTGTTGCTCGAAGGTTTTTATGCCATTATTTTTGGTGCTCTAAACCAATCCTTTTAAGGAGTCAGACTAGGTTATTATTTATCGACTCGACTAGGTCGTTCCCTTGTGGGTAATAATTTGATAATGTCTTAAGGAATATTCCATTCTTCAGTGTGAAGTGACAAACCTTTGCACCTAGAAAAGTTCTGGCATTGTCAAAAATGATAGTTTTTGGGAGGCCAAACCTTGTCACTAGTTCTTCAAGGAAATCTGCTATCTCTTCCTCTGTTGCATTTTTAAGTGATGTGGTTCTGTCCACCTTGTAAACTAATATGTAACCATTAGGATCCACTTGTTTTTTGGCACTAGATGCGGGATTGATAATCTCAATGAAGTCTAGACCCCATTGTGCAAACGACTCATCTGCCACTATAAGTTTGAGAGCCATTATGGAATTATTTCTTCTCCCTATAAAGAACTTGCATTCCTTGCAAGATTTCACCAAGGAGTGTGAGTCATTTAAAAGTGTCAGCCAAAAGTAATCCACACACATGATCTTGAGGGTGGTGGTCTTAATAGAGAAGTGTTCGCCCATAGCGCAAGAGGATACCATTGAAGTTCCTTTTAAAAAGGACCCCTTCAACTAGCTCATATCCTCAATTCTATAGTCGATAGTATCTCCTCTTTTGGGGGGAAAGACCTAGTAGATACTTCCCCATTTGCATAAATCTCACTTTGTCTAACAGCCAACAGCCTCTGAAGTCAGACTCATTTGTCAGAACGAGTTTCGATTGCTCTTCTTCAGAGGCCACTTCTTCATCATGCACTAGGTATTCGCATAGTCCTCTTCCTCAGACAGTTTTGGTGGGTTTGACTTCAATTTCATACTCAAGGATCATGGTGATCCACTTATCTCTTTCTTCTATGATTTCTCCCTCCATGATGTATTCGTGCACACTGGAATGCATGACATAAAAAATCACCTTATTGTAGGAGATTAGATGACGAAACTTTTTAAGTCCCTTTACTATTGCAAATTCCTTCCTTTCAATGAAATTATAATTTGTCCCATATTCCTTTAGGTTCCAGGAGTAGAATGCCACTAGATATTCTCCCTTTCCTTCGTTGTCCTTTTGAGTTAAGACAGTAGCAATACTTGACTTGCTACTGAAGACATACATTATGAAGTCCTTAGATAAGTCTGGATTAACCAGGACAAGAGCTGAGGAAATAGCATCCTTATCTTTCTCAAAGGATTCTTTAGCTTCCTTTGTCCACTTAAATGCTTGATCCTTTTTTAACATCAGGGTGATTGGCTTGATTATTCCTACGAAGTCAGAAATAAATTTGCTAAAAAAATTTACCTTCCCCAAGAAAGACTGGACACATTTCTTGTTAACCGGAAGGGGAAACTCCTTGATGGCTTTCACTTGCTCGAGATCAATTGAAACTCCTTCTTTGGATGCCACGTGTCCCAATATCTTGCCTTGCGACACTCCAAATACACATTTTTATGGATTCAGGGAGACCCCAAATTCCTAGCATTTTTGAAAAATCATTTCTAAGTGATAAAAATAATCATCCTTAAGAGTTAGAGAACACAGTAAGATCATCCAAATAAATTAGGATAATCTTGTTGATCAGCTTGCTGAAAGCAATGTCTATTTCCCTCTGGAAGGTTTCCCTTGCATTGGATAGGCCAAAAGGAATTTTAGCATACGCGAATATCCCCCACTTTGTACTGAACGTAGTTTTGTGTTGATCCTCCTCTTTAACTTAGATTTGATTATAACCGAAGAATCCATCTAGTAGGGAAAACTTTTTTGATCCTGCCACCATTTGTAGGATTGACTCCATAGAAGGAAATGAATAATGATCCTTTAGGGATGCTCTGTTTAGGTCTTGGAAGTCCACACATAAGTTGATATCTTAATTCTTCTTTTAGACCGAGACTAGGTTGGATACCCATGTGCTATGCTTGATTGAAAAGACAATCCATGACTGGATTATCTTTTTTAGCTCTCGCGCCATTAGCCCTTCAATCTTGGGGTTCACAAGCCTCTAGTTTTGTTAGACTGGTTTTGCACCTTTCGCCAGCTCAATTGTGTGTTGGATGATGTTGAGATTGTATCCCTTCAGATCATCATAAGACCAAGTCAATACTCCTTCATACTTCTCATAGAAATTGATGAGCCTTTCTTTATCATGATATGAGACATCTTCCCCAACTTGAAGCTTTCTCCCATCTATGACTTAAAGATTTGTGTAGTCACTTTTGTCTGCCACAAACTTCCTCTTGTCATTTCTTGCATTGTCACAATCGAAAAGGTTTTCGACAGTGACCAATCCCTTTGGAAGCTTGTTATATTTGAGCTTCGGGAATGATTTGACCTTCATGTGCCTCAACAACCTTTGGTTGGAGGTAATCAGTGAATTCTCCTGACTGTTGGATTAACAAGGCAATATGTTCATTACTTTCAAACACTTGCTAGCTTTGATTGTTATCAGGAATCACCGGTCAGACTATCACCAGTATAGAGTGCTTGTTGTGGAGGAGGTTGGAGGCATAATCAAACTGGGATCCAATTGTGTTTATGCGATTTGCATCGCCATTTTGTTATTGGGGGACTGTTTAGATGTTGAAGGCTTCAAAACCCTCAACTAGGTCCCAGACTCGGTGCCAATAGGATCTCATGCAGACATTCTTTGTTGTGGAAATTCCCCGAACTTGGTTGACCACCAATTTGGAATCTCTAAACACCATTAATTGCTTTATGCCCATCTGCTCCAAAAGGCTTAAACCTTGTACTAGTCCTTTGTATACGGACTCATTGTTCGAACAATCGAATTGGAAGTGGAAAGACCTTAGTATTTTTTCATTTTGTGGGGATACCAAACATATCCCCACTCCTGCGCCTACTTTGCATCTTGCTTTGTCGAAGTACAACGTCCATAGCTAGGAGGCTGGACTACTTACAAGTTCCTTTGTGACCTTTGGAATCTCTTGCTCCTCCTCATAAATAAAATATGTGCCTAGTCTAGTGGCATGGTAATTACCAAAAGGATCCATGTCTATGAACTCATTTAGAAGAGCCTCATCCTTTTCACTTTGGTTTCCAATCATTTCCTTGTCTTCCAACAACTCAACACAATACATCTCGTCTTTGGTGATGGAGGTGTGGATGGATTCAAAGTTGATCATAGCCTCCTCCACAACATGTTGTGCATGTAGAGGTTCGAAAAATAATTTTAGCTTAGCCCTACACTTGGTTCAAACAATCAAGTGTGTCCAATCCAATGCCAAATATCCACCTATTTTAGCAGTAAATTCCTGAGATAGGTAAAGACCAAACATAGGAGGAACATCAATGATCATAGTATCTTGAGGCACAGTGATGCTAGGAAAACTAAAGAGAGTTAAGGGAAGGTCCTTAATTAACCCTACTATCTCAACCTTGTTCCTGTCAAGCTGCACAACCCCCTTCTTCATAAGTTCATAGCTAAGTCCCAAGGCTTCAACTATTTGTTTGCAAATGACTGTGGTGCTAGCACCTGAATCAATCATCGAATTGTGCAACAATTTTTTGCCCACAATAAGGGTTAGGAACAATGGTTTTGGGTTACTTTTAATTTCAGTAGGGGGTTCCTCTAAACTATTTATGAGAACCTTGGCTTGAGGTGCTATATCTATAGCCTTTTCTTTTGGAAATTGTTGCATCGATTTAGCACTAGCATCTTCCTGGAGAGCTTTCTAAAGTAATGTTTTCTACTTTGGGATAGCTAGGATGTCCCACAAGGACACATTGGTGGAGGATTTCTTTAATTGTTCCACCACATCGAACGGTGGTGGGTTCAAGGATTTTTGATCCTTGGTCTTCTTTATCATAATTTCCTTCTGCGATTGAAAATGTGGTGCAATTATGGTGATGCCAGGAGGTTGATCAAAGGTGCTTCTAAGTTGCAGCATGATTGATTCACTCATAAACCTTCACTTAGAGCAAGTGTTGTAATCAAATAGTACCTATGGTTTCTTGGATGTGGAAGAATCATTTGTGAACATTTCCTCCTCTTCTTACATCCATGAGAAGAGCCCGTGATCAAGCGTTATGTCTAACTCTTGTTCTAGGGACATCCCTTGCATTTGTGTGGTAAGGACCACATTTTCCATTTGTGGAGAGGCATATACATAACCTTCGTGGTTTCAAGTAGTGCCTTGGTTGCGCTGCTTTGCCACCTTTTGTTGTAAGTTGTCGCGAAGAGAGTTTTGGGGCATGTGTGCATCATTATAGGGGAAGCACCAAGGATTGATGTCATCAACAAGGTTGTTCTGCCTTGTAGTAAATTCCCTACTCGAGCTTGGTGGAGTTCTTATCAATAGAGTAGGTACCGACACTATTTGGTTGGTTGTCTAAGCTGATGGATTAGTGCGTGGACCACCCTAGAACTAGTTTTGTTGATATGAAGACCGTCCACCTTGGTAATTCTAGTAGGTAGGCTTTGGAGGCGTTGACTGGTTCCACTTGAGGGTAGTTATGTAATTTTCCATAGTCCACAACATTTTCTTGAGATCGCTCATTTCATCCTTACAAGAGCTAGATGTAGAGGTAGCACTCTGTGGTGCTATCGCATATGTGTACATCGACTGGGGAGGTGTGGGCGCACTAGTTGATGTGAATTCCTGGGTGGGCATCAATATTTCAATAAATATCGACATCATGGGTTGAGGTGACAACTTTTTGACATCTATGAAATTATTCTCCACCTGAATGATGACACTGTAAGCACTTGGTAGAATGGTCCCTCCCAAAGATTGTATCATCATGGAAATGTAAGTGTTGATAGAATTTAGGTAGGATATGAACGCCATCTTAGGAGGTGGGTGGATAGCGACTTGGATCTTCTTCCAGTTTATATGGAAGCGAGCATTAAATTCTATCATAGCCTCTTGGGGGACTCATTTTATGGTAGACAGCTATTAGTACAATGAGGAGTGATCCTCGTTATTTGAAAATCTCTCATAGAACGGGTCTTCGAGCTCATCCTAGGTATGGGTAGTGTTATTTGGCAAGGTTTGGTACCAATCCAATGCCCTACCTTTGAAAGAAGCTAGGAGGAGCCTTAGCGCTATGTTCTGAGTGGTGATTTTGTGCACTAGACACACATCTGCCACATCTTGTAGATATTTTGCAGGTGTTCTTGAGCCATCTTCGGTAAACTTGGGTATAGCCTTCAAAGCTGAGACTGGGATAACAACCCATACAATGGGTGTTACTGGCACTATGAGGGGACTTGTAGCAACCCATCCCACATAATTCCTATTGGCACCTACCAACATGGTTAGTAGAAAGGGTGGAGGAAGCATAATGGTTACCAATTGATTTGCGACATGCACTGTTCCTAGTGGTAGTACTAGCAAACTAGGGTTTTTTGCGGTTTGGGATCTAGTTATAGATCGATGGATCATACACTCTCCTTAAGTACAAATTCATTTAAGCTCAATATCACTGGGCATGCTAGAAAAAGAATAATTGTTGATGCCAAAAGTTGGAAAGGTAACAACCCTTTGTGGGAAACTCAGTTTATGGGGGACCTATTACACTAAACTGAGTGACCTCCGAATTTTAAAGAAGTCGACTTCTTCTATAATTGGGGTTTGGAAAGGGAAAATAAAACATATATAAGAATAAAGTTCTAATCTAATCCTGTCCGTTGAGGGGTAGGTGTCCCCATCTGAAAGCCTAGGGAGTTGTGGAGCATAGTCATTTGCCCGAATGCTCCAAGTTGTCTAGTCCACATACCGCTGCAATAGAGTGGTGTGGGAACCCAGTCATTCATCCCAAAAGGGAAGTGGGGCCATGTCAACAAGTTCTCGGGGCCTCCATTCAGCTGAATAAAGGAGAACAAGTGGAGATCTACTTATGAATAGGACTCTATTTATAGGGAGAGGGCTCACCCCGGTGAGTCTATCAATGATGGATGATGTGCATCGGAATAGCTCCGCTAGATAATCTAGCTCCCATGAGTGCCAACATCATGATGCTACAAGGTTTAAATAATAGGAATGATAAATCATAGATCTAAGGGCCTAATCAACAATCTGTAATGTCATAGAAAGGAAGAAACTAAAGATTAAAGTATAAAAAATTCATTTATTGACATAAAATAACTTTGCACACATATTTACATACAAGAAGAGTCGCAAGACATGATCTATACCAGCAAACTTAAATTCAATTTATAGAAGTTCTACAAATGAATCATCCAAACGATGGAAACATAGTCTAAAGTTAATCAAATATCATAAGAAGAATAGAAAAGCCAAATGATTGGCATAGTCTACGAGTCTTTTTGAAATAATAAAATAACAATAACAGAGGCCAGGTGTGTTTTCTAAAATTAGTGTTCTTTATTAAAATCATGCAACCCTTCCTCTGAAATAGAGATGAGTATATATAGCCAATGCACCCACCACCATAGTGAGCAGTAACAGAAAAGATTTGAGAATCCTTGGGAAATGATGTAGAGTCAAAGATTCCTCTCCATTGTTGCAATAGAAAAGATTCAAGCCAAAGCATCCGGTTGCTCCAAGTTTAGGTACATCCTCTACAAATGATGGTAGTGGTCCCAACAAGGTTATGTAGGCAAGTGTCATTACCCTATCAAGGCAGTTATGACACACGATAGCATGTTGCGATCTTTGAATCGCTCCATCCATCGCTTAAAAGAAACACCCGCCGAAGAGACACGTGGCGACATTGCATGGCTTGAGTTCATATTTTCCTTTCACCATTGAAAGCTTGCGCCAAGGAGACACATGTAACCTACCTCATCCTTGGTATTGACTATGGGGCCTGTTAAAATATGTGAAGCTAAAGCCACGTTGCATGCAAATGAATCCTGACTCAAAAGTGAAGGGAAGTGACTTTCAATTGTGCATAGCGACAACACATGGTAGTGCAATGGGACTATTTTGAAATGTGAAGGGAAGAAATCCTTTAGTGAGTGCAAAGTGGAAACGTGGTAGAGGTAGTGGCATTCAATCAAAAAATGGGCGAATGATTCTTCAATGCAATGTTCAAGTCGATACTTTAACAAAATAAAGCCCAAAGGGCAGTAACTTTGATTTTGCATGGTGTTACCTTGACTTGGATCAATACATGGAGTCATTAAAATATTGTTTGGACTTTCAACAACATTTGTATGATTCACAAACATATCTATCCCAAAGTTTACAATGTGTGGATTTGAAATGTTCATGTTTGGTAAACTTGTACTTGGTATATTCACATTTGGCATGTATGGATTTGGTGAGATAATGTTTTTTTTTTGAAGACCCATGCATTGATTTTTGGGTTGATAGATTTGTAGGTTTGGAATTTTATTTAAATCTACCATAGGGAAAGGTGTTCCAAAATTTAGATTGGGAATACTCACTTTTGTTGTACCATTGAGGTTTGTAGGAGATAATGATCCCATGTATGGATTGTATAAGTGTGAGTTTTGATAATCAATCAACATTGTAAGGCTTTGATAGTTCAATTGATTTAGATTACTCATGATGTATGAATCAAGTTTATATTCCATGTTATTCTTGTGTTTTGACCTTGTTGACCTCTAAGGAATTTAGGACCAATGATGAGATGAAGGATGAAAGGGGTGAATGATATGTGTGTTGAACTTTTAGGAACTTTGGATCAATGATAGACTTTTTGATTTTGATTGTTTTGATTTGGACAATGAACCTGTAAACCCTAGGATGTTAGATGTAATCTTAGGATGAACTTGTTCAAAAGGTTTCTGATTTAACTAGAGGTATGATAAAGGATGCATTCCCACACTCGTAACTAAACAAGGTTGTTTTGATTTTGATGATTTACCCAAGTTTAGAAGGATGTTTCCAAAGCTCTAAAGTTGTTTGTGGGATGGAGATGATAAATGTTTGGGATGGATGAAGTGTTTGATTTGATCCTAAATGAACCTAAGGAGAACCTTGTTTACAAGACCAAGATAGTGAAGAACGTGATTTTCCCTAAGAGTACTTCAAACCAAAAGATAAATGTTTGCTTAGAAGACCATAAGACAAAATATAAACAAGCACATGTGTGGGTTTCAATTGATTTCATCTTGATTAATGAATTACTTTTACCACATTCACACTTCTTGCTTAGTTTTCCAAACTAAATGTCTAATGTCTCAATTTATTTTCATCCCACAAATTCCATTATGTGGAAATAAATAAACTCAAGGAAATAGTTCCCTAATGTTGAATTTAGTGAGAGAAAATTGAGATATAAATCCAAATACTTAGAAGCCTCTAAGGAAAGAATCCCTAGGGACAAGCAGTAGCACTTGGATTTTTTCAAAGGTATTTGCTTTCTCTAAAGGGTTTGAAATTTGATGATCTTTTTGAATGTTTTTTTTCTAATGTTTTAGATCGAAACAAATTGTTTTGATTCAAAGTGATGCATAACCCTAGGATAGAAGAGACAATTTTTTTTGAATCCCCACTTGGATAAACTAGTTGCGCTTATTTAGAGTGGGTGACTAGAAGCTTGACCACACTAGCTCCCCTCCATGGCACACACCTCTTGGGTCAGCCAAGCTTCAGTTCTCATGAATCTCCCATGATGAACTTCTCATCTCTACAAAGAACTACAAAAATGTGGGGAGGCTGCAGAGCTCTGACCTCTTGCAACAACAAATAGAAAGGTATTTTGGCTTCTACATAGATTGAATTTTAGTCAATGCATCCATTAAGGTGGGCTATACATACAAAACTATGAGCTTCATTAAGGAGGACTCCCAGACAATAGAGGTTACACTCTATGGGGTTTCATGCACCACACGGGTACTAAGGGAATCACTTGTTGGAATAACCATTCATGAGCTTGATGTTTCCTCAAGAATCCATTTTATATACCTATCAAAAGTGGCTTGGCTTCCGCCTATTACCAGTTTGGGTCGTTCCCATGGGGTGAGTACTTTTTCCCACCAAGGCAGACCCTCTAAAGGTGAAAAATAGCGAGTAAGTACATCTGTAGTTAGATCAATCTTTGTTTACATGAACAAGGAGAGAACACACGCGATGCCTTTTCTCACACTAGCAATATTTTTTCAATTTTAAGCCCAAATTGAGGTGTGGAGGCAATATTTTAGACAACCTAATATCACTAAAAGACTTTTGATTCTGAAGATCATCGCGAAGCATGAGAGAAGTGCATATTCCTTTTAATGGTATTAACTTGTAAAAAATATTACAAAACAAGATTAGCAAATGTTCATTTTAGACCTCAAAAGCAGTAAATGGATTCTTTTTATAGCACCAAATCAAGTGTTTGAAGTTGATTGTTCAATTCTTAAAACCCAAAACCAAATCTAATAAGTTTCTAATGTTCTTTTTAACCTTTTGCCTGTTCTTTCTAAAATCCAAATGAAATGTATTTGAATCCTAAAACTGAATATAACAAGATCCTAGGATGGGGTTATAAATGTCCCCAAAGTGTTTAAAAACATTTGTAACAATTATGAAATCGAAAGTACCATAGGAAGCTCTTCTTATTTTCTTCTTTTTCCTAGACAATGGATATAAAATGATTTTTATTTCACTTTAATGCTCCATGCTCCTCATAAAACTTGGAATCCATGCTCAAAATGTTAGATGAGATCAAGAAACAAGAATATATGAGGGTTAGAAAAATGATTAAGCATAAAAACCCTAAAATTTAGACCATGTTACAATGTGTTTTGACTTTAGGTGTAAAATTGAAACTTTGAACTCTACAAAAATTGAGAAACAATAACCCATTGCATAGATTATGAAATTCTACCCCATTTAAAAAAAAGCTTCAAAAAAGACCTTTGTATGACCAAGATATGACAGTTTTAAACTTAACTATAAAAGTGCTAAAATAGAGAGCATATTCGCTAAAATAGAGACCATATGTGCTAAAACTTAGACCATATGCACTAAAAATTAGACCATATGTGCTAAAATATCTTGTATATGCACTAAAACAGGAGGTAAATGTGCTAGAAGATGTTGCGTATGCGCTATAACAAAGCCTGGATGCACCAAAAGTCACCACCTATGCACTGAAAGAAGCCACAGGTGCACTACATCAAGATTCAAGACCAAACACGAATGAAAAATTTCTAGAAAATGTTAAAAATGGGGCTATGCCCCATGGTGAGCTCCAAAATGTGAATGATTTTCCTAGACCTATTCAAACATTGACAAACAATCAAACATTAGTCAATAAAAAAATCTAAACAAGCATTCCCCATGAAATTCATTCAAACACAAGAACAAGAAAACAAAGTAAAATATTAAATAAAAGCTAATGAAATCTTATTCAAATGCTCAAACCAACATCCCATGGGGGAATTTGTGCTTCTTTGATGTGGAAAGAAGCCCTTTCCTAATTCCTTGATAAGCTTGATGATAGTTGTGAGATTATTGATGAAAAATTATAATAACCTAGCTATGGATGATGAATTCTATGCTAACTTGGATGAAAATGTGGATGGTTTGGCTATTTTTAGGGGGCACTAGTTTTCATAGTGGTCCCCACCACACGTGAAACATCCTCTAGGAAGACCCCTTCTCTCAATGCGTTTCACAACATCCTGACTCTTCTTCTTGTTATTGTTTTGATTGTTCCCACCTTTCTTATCCCTTCGACCTCCACCCTTCTAATATCGGTGAGCTTTATCATTTTTATGTTGGAAGTCAGGTTTTTACCCTTTCCTCTTAAAGGATTTAGGAGTTGTGGACAACATATCCTTATTTTTCTTCTCCCTATCTGCAACTATGGATTGCATCCTTTGTTCTTGCTTGATTTCCCATTCCAACCCTTGAACTAAACCTTCATACTCAGAAGTGTTGTTAGTACAAGAGAAAGAAAATATAAAGGCTGAGTAATATTTGTCACCTTATGGGGACACAAGCATTGCACCCCCACCAGCACTGTTCTTGCTTCTAGAACCATCAAAGAACATCTTCCATACTTCACCTTATTGTTCTAACTATTGTTCCACCTCCTTTTCAAGGTTTGGGATCATTGAATTAGGTTCATGGAGCAAATAGACACCCAAACCAGTCTCCTCAATGTTACCATTTGGGTTGTCAATGATATTTTATACTATCCACTCATTTAAAAGCATGTTTAGTATACTTTATGCTTGTAATTCTTATGCAACAACAAGCTCATTATCATAAAAAACAACACAATTAGCATTAACAACACTTGGGATATATGGTTCAATGTGATCTTTGGTTAGTAATTCAGATTTAATGACCACCTTTGTCCCATATCTTGTTTGGAATACCATGTGGGACCAATCTAATGACAAATAGCCCTTATCTTGGCAGTAAAGTCTCTTGACAAACATAAGGAAAAGTGAGGTGGTAAGTCAATGACTTAAATATCTCGAGAGATGGAAAAATTGGGGTAGGCGTGTAAGGTAACGCTTAAACCTTTGATGACACCTACGGTGTTAATGGTTGTCCCATCAAGTTGGACAAATCCCTTCTCAAGAGGCTAATACCTCAGTCCTAACTTATCATCAATTTATTTGGCCATGACATAACTACTTGCCCCTGAATCTACCATGTAGTTGTGAACTAACTTATCTCCTATTATCAAAGACACATAAAATGGGGGAGGTTTCACATCCTTACTTGGTTGTTTACTATTGTCTTGAGGTACATTTGTAAGGACAACCTTGACTTGACCTATTGGCACATCATTTGGAGCACTAAAATCAGTTAGGGTAGATTGCAACAAGTCCTTTTGACTTGGGATGGTTTAAAAATCCCATATTGACATACTTACATTCATCTTTTTCATGGATTCAATGATGTTGAAAGGTGTGAGAGTGTTTACCTTTTGATGGGTCATTGCAATAGTAGGGTTTATCTACAAGTGGGTTCATTGGTGTTGGTTCCCAAGCTGTCCACCACCGATGCCTTGTGAATTTCTTTGTAAGATGTGTGTTACTTGACGATTGGAAGGGCCAACAACTTCCTTGTCTTTATTTTTTGCTTGTCCAATCTTGAAAGCTCTCTTTTTGGCTCGGGTGTTGGCTGTGATTGGAGAACTATCACTATTTACTCCACAAAATTCCTCTCCTTGCCAATTCAAGAGGGTTGTGTCACTTGCAGGGAACCCCTGCTGTTGTGAAGATTCAACATTAGACATTTCCTACACACCTAAAACATTTTGAACCATCAATTCTTGATTGATGAAACCATTTAAACATGTAGTTTGATTATGGGCCTGGTTTAAAGATAGCACCACTCATATTCTGTTGCAAGGCTATTTTGAACAAGTACCATATCTTTGGCTGCACTAATTGGAATTGGATTATTTGGCTGAAAAGGCCTTGGATTCAGATTTTGTCTTACACCTTGAAAGTTTCCTTGATATGGCTGCTTGTTAGCTTGAAATGATTGACTTTGATCTTGATTTTGAGGCTACCAAGGCTTAAAACCTTGGAACTGTTGCTTTTTTAATGCTCACATGTTTGTTTCCAAAAGTTTGAAGTATATTCTCAATCTTTTGTTTGTTGCTTTTCATCTCTTGTAACTCTTGAGATGGTCCTTGGAGAATAATTTCTTGGCTAACAATAGCTGGTAAAGGGGCTATTTGAGGTGTTGGAAAAGCTGTAGGAGGTTGTATATCAAGGAAAAAAGGAATAGGAGGCCTAGGGGTAGTTCTTTCAGCTTGTATGAGGCTATTTTCAGCCATTACAACTATATCATAATCCACTAGTAATGTAGTTTCACCTATTGACTATATCAAAATACAAACCTCACTATTTAAGACCCTCAAAAAATAAAGGAATGCATACTTAGCTGGAGGCCTTGTAGTTTCTAGAATTTTTTCTCATGTTCTTTGAAAACAAAAATTGAAGTTCATCATCCATTCATGAGCAACTCTTTTATTGTGAGTCAATTGCTCCACTAATGACAATTTTCCATACTTATCCTTAAACTTCTTGCACAATACTTCTCCCAGCTCATCCCATGTTCTGATGGAATTGACTGTTAAACTCCTGAACCATTGTAGTGTTTTTCCTCTAAATGATGTTGCTAGCAACCTCAAAACAACGTTCTCTTGAGTTATATGATGCACTGAACACAAATTTGATATATCCTTGATGTGTTCAATTGGTGTGGTCTGATCTTCACATGAAAAATATGGAAAAATTTTAAGGGAATCCATGGGAATATCATCATGTTGAACCAATTGTAGTGGGCTACCTCCATTAAAAGTGACAAAAACTTGATTCTTTGGAACAACCATTGGTGGCACCAAGGTTTGTTGCCTCATAGAACTTGAAACTCTCATTGCAGGTGGAGTTGAAGCTGTCTTTCTTGATGAAACAAATTTCTATGTTGGTCTGCCTCTCCTTTGGGGTGGTGATAGCTGCAAATAATCAAATAGGACAGAGTTTCCCCTTGCCTGAACCTTTTTCATTTGCTGCTACAACACTAGTCTACTACTAAATTTCACATTCAGAGTCACCAGATATGCTTATGTGACCTCTCAAAGTACGAAAAATTGTTGGTTGCATATCAAAACCATCAAACAAATGTATTTTCTAATCTAAACCAATTAGAAGTGTCCCACTAGGTGTGCCAAAACTGCTATTGATCCAAATTTGCACCCCTTATGGCAAGTTGTGAAAGAACTCAGTAGGTTTGGATGTAACATGGGACTTCTTTTAGGTTGTGGGTGTCCTATTTGAAAGAAGACCTCCGGATTATGGGTTGGCTCCCCTTTTGATGTCACCTAACTAATGATTTTTGAGGAAGAGGGTAAAAGATGCATAAAGATGAACATTTTGTGATAGGTCGAATGTGAGTGTTAGAAAGCAAGAAACAAGTAAAAGAGTGCAAATAAACAACTAAAACAACCTACACCTCAAGATTAGCCTAAGTTGGAAACAATGCAAGACAAAGCAACAAAATGGAACCTTATACCTTGCGTTGAGTCGATCCTTTGGTTGGCCCTTCGATCTTGGATGTGTATGCTCCTTGGATGGCAAGTGGATGCAAGCAAAATGGAGTTGTGAGGATGAATGCAAGTGGATGAACACAAGAAAATGGCTAAGTAAGAGTTGAGAAACAAAATTGCAAGAGTTTGGCTAGCAAAATGATCTCCCCCAAAATGAGAGAAAAGAGGGGGTATTTATAGGATTTTTGGGAAATCCTAGGGGAAATGGATGGTTGAGATTGATCCACCAAATATCAAGATGTGGGGCTAAGGTGAGTTGAGAACTCACAAGCCCTCACATCTTGACATGTGGCATGTGATATAGCCCTAAAAGGTGAAGTGGACATGAGGTGGAAGGAGAAGGACATGACATGGAGAGGGTACAAAGTACCTTGGGATTGGACAAGATCTCCTCATAAAGGAGGTCCTTGTCCCCATGTGGGTGAGAGGACATGTGAGGAATTAAAAATTCCTCAAATATTCTCATGGGGATGAGAGAAAGAATAAAGAATGAATAGAGGACATGTGGGGAGAAGTGAAGGAATTAAAAATTCCTTTTAGGTGCCTTGGGGGATTAAAAGGTGAATTAAAAATTCACATGGGGAAGGGAGATGCCTTGTCCAAAAGGAGAAAGCCTTTAATAAGGTTGACTCAAGGACACATGTCATAAAGGGGAAGAGAAAAGGAATTTAATATTCCTTGGAAGGATAAAAGGAATTAAAAATTCCTTGAGAGGTTGATTAGGCTAGTTAGTGAAGGATTAGAGGATGGTTAGGTGGCTAAGAGAGATTAGAGGCCAACTTGCAAAAGTTGGAGGATGTGACACATCCTAATCAAGGATTAGGCATGTGCACATCCTAATGATGGGATTAGAAGAAGGATTAGGATAAGATAAAAATGATGGAGGATGTGACATGAAGGGAATTAAATAAATGAAATATTTATTTAATTCAATTGATGGAAGGAGGATTAAAGAGATAAGGTATTATTGATTAAATACCTTAGGGATTTGGCAGAATTAAAGATATTAATTAAATAATAGCAGTATTACTTAATTAATGAGAATAAGATGAAAGAGGATGAATTTGGATAAATTAAGTGTCCAAATTTAGACGTCTACATTTTTCCCCTCTTTGAGATGGTGTTACAAAGTAGCATCATTTCAAAGAATATTAAAACATAGAGCCTAGAAGAAGATGGTTAGATTTGAAAAGATGCCCCAATCATTCCTTTGAATGATTCTGAAGGGAAAAAGATGATGAAAATTAGGGATGAAGGATGCCCCCTCGAGAGGACATGTGGGTTCAAGAGAACACAGGTGGGCTATCAAAATGGATGAGATGATGCCAGGGGAGGTGAAGAAGATGATGCAATGTGATGGAATATGAAGAGGAAGAAGTGTGATGAAGGATTAATGGATGGGGGGGATTTTGATAGATGAGAGGATGAAGAGGAAATGAAATCCAAATGCAATTTTCCATCGTCGGAACACTAATTTTTGCTATAGCATAAGACACAAGACGCCAAGGTATGAAGAACCAAGGTGGATTAGTGTCTAATGCAGAAAACAAACATAACAAACAAGAAGGCTATCCCAACACCCCAAAGTCACGATGACCTTGGTCGGGCCAAGTATTGGGATAACCACAAGCACACAAGGATTCCCCAGCGTAACACAAGACCTTAGGGATCTTGGTGGGTACTACGTGGGACAACCTAGAAAACAAAAAATCAAGATACACCCCTATGTTGACAAGTCAAAGCACACCATGATATGATGGATCAAGGCGACCATGAAAAGTGATGATAGGGAGCTCAAAGGATAAACAAAATCCAAAAGCATCAAAATATCACAATTAATTTTAAATGTCCTTTGCCATAGGATCAATCAAGGGGATGGGTGGGATTGATGAGGTCTGTTAGGAAGGATGCATCCTGTTGAGACCGATGATGGATACTAAATTAAAAGATTGATATGACACAGGATATTTAGAACCAATTGGATTTGATGATACAAGTGAATCTCATTTGTTAAGATCTAGCTAGATAAGGGGTATAGCTTGATGACACGACACAAGACACATGACACGAGACTGACACATCCTAGCAACCTAGGGGCTCGGGGGCCGATCAAAGATTAGCCTTGCCTACGTGGAAGCGCAGAGCCCTCGTAGTTCAACAAAAGGCTGACGATAGACCATGATGGATATTTTGATGGATGACCAAGATAGGATGGAGAACAGGAGAAAAGTGGACAATATAGATCGATGATGGATGGAACCCCGGGGGTAGATCAAATGAGCGACCCTGCCTATGTGAAAGTGTAGGGGCGACATAGTTCAACAAAAGGCCAAAGACAAGTGATGGATGAAAGAGGATGAGATAACCCTAGATAAGGGGTTAAAATGATGGAACTGACATGATGGAACAAGATAGACCTGTTGGATTGGATTGGAGGATAGTGACTAGACAAAGCTCAAGGATGGGATAGTTATTCATGCCATATAGATGAATGATGAAATGATAAGATAGATGATGTTGGATTGTATGGGGAGTAGCCAATGACAAGGGATTATGAGATGAGATGAGGGTAGAGGATGGGGGGAGGAAAAGGATTGTTTGGGTGGATTGGATAGAGGGATAAGGATTTGGATGAGGAAAAGGTGACCAGATGGATAGATAAGAATGGATGCCATAATGGAAGGATAGGAAGATAGGGATGGGAAGATGGATATAAGGATTGTTCGGAGGGATAAAAGATAAGGATGGGGAGATGGATATATCGATAAGGAGATAAGGATAGGGAAATGGAAGGGAGTGATTTGATGGAATGAATGATGTCTCCAAGGACTATATCGCAAAGGAAGATAGATGCCCCTACTCTAGATATGTCATGTACAAAGAGGCATGAAGGATGCAATAGAGAAGGATAGGAAAATAAAGGAGTGAGATGGATGAAGATAGGATGCATGGATAAGGGAGGGCGAATGATAGTTGGGATAGTCTGCGAATGAGGGGAATATATGTCAAGAGGTGTCCAAAGCATGTTTATATGTTTGCCCCATTGTTATCAAGATCACAAGGAGGATGGAAGGATTGGGATAAATGAGATATGCCAAGAAGGATGTGTAAGCACGATAGGATGGAGGGGATGGATGAAAATGATGTATAGCAATAAGATGGGTGCATAACCGAAAGCATAGCAGGAAGCATAGCGGATGGAGGGAATGTAAATTAGGAAATTGCCCCCAAGTGCAGATGGGGATTTAGGCATGACACCTGTTTGCCAGGTTTTCATCATGGTACTTATCCAAGGCGCCTATTTTCCAAGTTTTCCCCATTGGATGAATTATTTCTCTTTACTATTTTTATTTTATTTTATTTATTTTATTTATTTTGGATTTTTTTGACTTTTTGGATAGCATGCGAAAGGAGATGGATAAGGATAGGGAGGCGAATAAGTGGATTTAGAAGACATGCGATAAGGATATGGATGAAGGACTCAAGCATGAAGTTCTATATCAGATATTAAGAGCTCATGTTTGAACTGACTATTGGATGTTGGTACAACCTTAGGATAAATGGATTATGCTAGACGATGAATGAGAGGGATTTGATGGGGAAGATATGGGGGATAATGGGTGGGGTGTTCGAAATGGTATGGATAGAATGAGGGGGTGGATACGTGATGGGGAGATGAGTTCAAGACCAACATTGGCACATGTGGTGATGGATGTGAAAAGATAAAAGGATGAATGGATGGAGAATGTAGGGATAATGGAGGAGATGGAATTGTGAATTTTGGGACATAGGGACCCAAAACAAACTTAGGAGACGAAAGGTGGGTATGGTTAGCTTTTGGATTAGCAACTTTGGATGTTCTTACATATTTTTCATTTGAAGGTATTGCATCTTTATTCTTTGGGATCCACATGGTTTTGATCTTTGCTTTGCTGGCTCTTTGCGAGCTATAGATTTGATTTTGATTTGGGATTTTGTTTTTCGTTTCTTTACCCTGTATTTTAGAGGGGACATGGGAAGCTTTAGATTCATGTGGGTGTTTAGATTGATGCATTTTTCCTTTGGCATCCAAAGTGCTCGTACTAGCAATGGGATGGGTGTGAGGGGATGGATGATGTGGAGCAATGGAGGTAGGATGATGAGGATTATGTGTAGATGGAGGATGTTTAGGTATGTGCCTTTGTTGATCCTGATTATGGGATATGCGAGAGGGATGTTTATGATGGATGACATGTATAGGTATTGAATGGGTGAAAGGATGAGATGGAGGAGGTGATCTTGGGATATACGGACCCAAGATGGATAGAGTAGATGAAGGACGGGAGATGGTGGATGGAGGGATGTAAGGACCCAAAATGGACGGAGCGGATGAAGGAGGAATATGGACGGTTGTTTTGAGGTGATACGATAGAGGAGGGATGGAAACATATGATCTGGCAGAGCGATGGGCAGAGCCAGAAGTTCTTTTGGAGAAGGCTCGTTGAGGACGTCTAGAGGTTGTACCAACATGTTTAGATTGTGAGTCTTGGGGAATAGATCCAAGACCTTGCATGCAAATTTGTTCTTTGACTTGGATGGGCTCTAAAATACCTTGCTCGTGAAGGCCTAGACCTTTTCCTTGATAGTTCATGTTCTTGAGCATTCGATCTATGATAGGATTTTTGTTATTCTGAAAACATGATGTGAGTCCATTATTAGGTGGGGGATGATGGGTGGTATATACACTGTGTTTTTCTTCTGCAAGGAGGCCACCATGGAAGAATGTGAGAGTAACAAGGGGATATGCAAGCGGTGTGGGGAAAGCATTTTTAGGCGATGATGGGGGATCCTGAGAAGGAGATGGTGGGATAGCAGCATTTGGATGGGTGGTATCAGGAGAGCGATTAGGGGATATGATAGTATCTAATTTTGTGGTAGCAAGCTCATGCAATGGAGATGGAGATGGGGTGGTAGAATCTTGAATGTCAAGAGGATCATGGGATGGAATGGATGGGGGACTATGATCTTGTGGTAGACTAGGTGGGATGATAGGATCTTGATCTGGAGGAGGGGATATGTTGGCATGCTTTGGATTAGGCTCTTGGCATGACTCATCGTGTGTGGGAGGCATGATAATGGAATCATGGGGGTACTCTTCAAGTGGGGAAGATGGAAGGATGGAGGATTCAAAATATTCTTGGGAATGGATAGTAGGAGTGGAAGAAGTGGATTAGATTTGGGTGTTGTCGATAGGTTTGACAGCTCTCGGAGTAGGGGGTGGGTGTTCAACGGATTTGGTAGATGTGATGGTAGGAGATGGGGACTCAGTGGATTTAGAGGATATGATAGTAGGAGATGGAGACTCAGTGGATTCAGAGGATGTGGTGGTATCGTCAATGATAGGTGTTGGATGGAGAAGGGTCTCATCACTAACGACCATGGATGGTGGGTTGGGATGGCATGGTTCCATGACTGCAATGTGTGGAGTGTGGGATGTTTCCTTTGTTATAAGTCCTTGGAGAAACTTGAATATGCTAGGCTGAGATGGCGAGGTGGGAGTGGATGAAGGTTCATGGATTAGTGGGGGATTAGGACTAGGGATTGGTGGGCTAGGATTAGATAGGGGAATGGGATTGGATGTAGGACTGGGAATAGATGGGGGATTAGGTGAAGGGTTAAGATAGGGGTATTGGAATGGTGAATTGGGATAGGATGACATGGACGGTGGATCGTTGGTAGAAGATATGGGTGGCATGTTGTAATAAAGGTATTGGGATGGTGGATTAGGATGGGAAGATGTAGGTGTTGGATTAATATAGGGAGATGTAGATGTTGGATTAGGGTAAGTTGATGGGTGTGTTTGACTAGGATAGGAAGGTGTGAATGTAGGATTAGGTTGAGAAGATTGGTATGGGAGATTGGGGTAGTGGGTATATGTGGATGAAGGATTGAGATAAGAGGATGTGGATGGGGGATCAAGATAGGGGTATTGTGATGGAAAACTAGGATAAGGGGATTATGTAGATGAAGGATATGATGGATATGATGGACATCCCTTGTCAAAGGTAGCATAAGGATTGTGATTAGGCATATATGAAGACATCATGGGATAACTCGATGGGGTGATTGGATTTTGGAATGTGGATGGAGAAAGCTTACTAGCAATGATAGTGTCAAGGGGATCTATGTCGTATACCTCTTGATCAACAAGACTTTCGTTATCGTCGTCGATGTAATTAGGGTTTCCCTTGACCACTATTGATGGAGGATAAGAATTCATGATGATGAAAGGATAAAGATGATGGGTAAATATTTTGGATGGAAATGGACAAAAGCCCAAATCGGGATTTAGGACAAGCTCAGATCGGGATTGGATTAAAGCTCAGATTAGGATGATTGGATGATTGGATGGGATTGATTTTGATGATCGGATTGGATTATCAAAGGATGATTACGACACCGAATCTGCTTCGAGATGGAGGTAGATTGATTGGGTTGAAGGTGATTGGATAGGGATGTGATTGGATTGGATTGGATTGGATTGGATAAGATTGATAGATGACTGATTGATAAGATCGACTGACGGATGATGAAAGAGACTACAAATCCTATTCAGAGATTATCTTAGATGGCTTAGGATACTGATTGATCGGATTAAATGACAAAGAGATGATTGGGGCACCGAATCCACTTTGAGATTGAAAATGGATTGATTGGGCCGACGATGATGATTAACTTAGGATGGATGACAACCCTAAGAGGATATTAATGATGATGATCATATCAGACACCTTAGTCAATTTGGATAATAACCTAAGATGAAGTTCAGGGGATTTGGATGATTTGATTGGAGGAATGGATGATAGAAATGGATGAGCATCTGCTCAGAATGAGGAAAAAAATGATTATAATGATAGGATGGGAGTTCGGAATGATGAAAGGATATGTGAAATGGATGAATGTTTACTCAGAATGAGTAAACGGATGATCGGAATGACAAAATGACAGTTCGAAATGATGAAAGGATATGTGAAATGGATGAACGTTTACTCAGAATGAGTAAACAGATGATCAAAATGATAGAAAAAGGGTTTAGAATGATGAAAGGATGTGTGAAATGGATGATCGTTTACTCGGAACGAGTAAACGGATGATCAGAATGACAGAACGATAGTTAAGAATGATGAAAGGATATGTGAAATGGATGAATGTTTGTTTTAGGACAGGTCCACCAAAGGATAAGTTTAAGCTTGATTTCTTTGATGGATGGGTAAGGCAAAGGACCCAAAATATAGCAAACACTGATAATGACTGGTTTTGCACGAGAAAGATAATTCAGATAGCACAACCCTAAGATTAGTAGAGATGGGTATGGCCAACAAAGTCTTCTACTCTAGGATGAACATGGTTGCTAAGGAGTCCTCAATATACACACGGTACGTGAGGCCCAAACTGTGAACACCAACCCGTTACAAGCGTGAGTCGGGAACCTTAGCGAGATACTAAAGGCTCAGACCAACTCTTCACATCATCCCGACACTTCACCAATTACAACGTGGTTGGATTGAGGTACAAATTTCGCTCTCCCCCCTTTATATACCCTGTCGATACGCGTGGTTGGAATTGTCCCTTGGGGTGATGAAATCCCCAAGCAAGTGCCACTAAAAAAGTGAAAAAGGGTGACTCAAAAGGACTTGGAAAGCTACGATTTCTCGTCACCCAGGATCACCAAATGGTGCAAGGGGATTGGATACGTCAAATAGCCTTCCCAAACACACCAAGCAAGGTTTATTGACACCCCTTTAATTAAACTATGTTCCTATTTTACCAAAAGACAATTCGGGAAAACTTGAAATTTTTACCTTCTGGAGGACAGGTCCGCCACTCTGTTAGGACAGGTCCACCACTGAATTAGGACCAGTCCGCCACTGAATTAGGACCAGTCTGCCACTAAATTAGGACCAGTCTGCCACTGCACTGGGACAAATCCGCCACTCCAGGACCAATCTGCCACTAAATTAGGACCAATCCGCCACTGAATTAGGACCAATCCGCCATTGAATTAGGACCAATCAGCCATTGAATTAGGACTAGTTCACCACTGAATTAGGACCAATCCGCCACTGAATTAGGACCAGTCCGCCACTAAATTAGGACCAATCTGCCACTCCGGGACCAATCTGCCACTGAATTAGGACCAGTCCGCCACTGAATTAGGACAAATCCGCCACTGAATTAGGACCAATCAGCTAATGAATTAGGACAAGTCCGCCAATGAATTAGGACCAATCCGCCAATGAATTAGGACCAATCCGCCACTGAATTAGGACCAATCCGCCACTGAATTAGGACTAGTCCGCCACTGAATTAGGACCAATACACCACTGAATTAGGACCAATCTGCCACCGGATTAGGACCAGTCTACCACTGAATTAGGACCAATCCACCACTGAATTAGGACCAATCTGCCACTGAATTAGGACCAGTTCGCCACTGAATTAGGACCAATCCGCCACTCCGGGACTAATCTACCACTGGATTAGGAACAGTCTGCCACTGAATTAGGACCAATCTACCACTCCAGGACCACTCCGCCACTACAGGAACAGTCCGCCACTGCAGGACCAGTCTGCCACTGCAGGAGGACTAGTCCGCCACTCTGTAACTTGGACCTTAAAAAATGCAAAAAATAGCAAATGTGAAAGAAAGAGACCCGTTTGTGGGTCCCACCAGGTGTGCCAGAAATGTGATAGGTCGAATGTGAGCGTTAGAAAGCAAGCAACAAGTAAAAGAGTGCAAATAAACAACTAAAACAACCTACACCTCAAGATTAGCCTAAGTTGGAAACAATGCAAGACAAAGCAACGAAATGGAACCTTATACCTTGCGTTGAGTCGATCCTTTGGTTGGCCCTTCGATCTTGGATGTGTATGCTCCTTGGATGGCAAGTGGATGCAAGCAAAATGGAGTTGTGAGGATGAATGCAAGTGGATGAACACAAGAAAATGGCTAAGTAAGAGTTGAGAAACAAAATTGCAAGAGTTTGGCTAGGAAAATCTCCCCCAAAATGAGAGAAAAGAGGGGGTATTTATAGGATTTTTGGGAAATCCTAGGGGAAATGGATGGTTGAGATTGATCCACCAAATATCAAGATGTGGGGCTAAGGTGAGTTGAGAACTCACAAGCCCTCACATCTTGACATGTGGCATGTGATATAGCCCTAAAAGGTGAAGTGGACATGAGGTGGAAGGAGAAGGACATGACATGGAGAGGGGTACAAAGTACCTTGGGATTGGACAAGATCTCCTCATAAAGGAGGTCCTTGTCCCCATGTGGGTGAGAGGACATGTGAGGAATTAAAAATTCCTCAAATATTCTCATGGGGATGAAAGAATAAAGAATGAATAGAGGACATGTGGGGAAGTGAAGGAATTAAAATTCCTTTTAGGTGCCTTGGGGGATTAAAAGTGAATTAAAAATTCACATGGGAAGGGAGATGCCTTTTCCAAAAGGAGAAAGCCTTTAATAAGGTTGACTCAAGGACACATGTCATAAAGCGACATGGGAAGAGAAAAGGAATTTAATATTCCTTGGAAGGATAAAAGGAATTAAAAATTCCTTGAGAGGTTGATTAGGCTAGTTAGTGAAGGATTAGAGGATGGTTAGGTGGCTAAGAGAGATTAGAGGCCAACTTGCAAAAGTTGGAGGATGTGACACATCCTAATCAAGGATTAGGAATGTGCACATCCTAATGATGGGATTAGAAGAAGGATTAGGATAAGCTAAAAATGATGGAGGATGTGACATGAAGGGAATTAAATAAATGAAATATTTATTTAATTCAATTGATGGAAGGAGGATTAAAGAGATAAGGTATTATTGATTAAATACCTTAGGGATTTGGCAGAATTAAAGATATTAATTAAATAATAGCAGTATTACTTAATTAACGAGAATAAGATGAAAGATGATGAATTTGGATAAATTAAGTGTCCAAATTTAGATGTCTACACATTTAACTAAAACTGCTAAGGGTGATACACCAAAAAACTGACTAAGACCTATAAACAACCTATTCACATTCAAAGCAATGACTTAGAACCTTGTTCACACAACTCATTTTCACATGCATTTGCACATAAGAAATTTATGAGGTTTTTCAGTAGAACTCTTAGAAGGAAAACAAAATATCACAACTCACAACCCTTTCTTTAACTAACACAACTCATAACATGTAACAGTGCATTTTCTACTAAAGAGGTGCTTAACCATGAGACAAGACTACAAGGAAAGGTAAATTTCACAAATAATCTGATCAATCACTAACAACACACAATAAAAAATGAAATGAGAAGGTAAATGTTCAATTTCATTGATTCAAAGTACTCACTGTCATTACAATTCTATCTGAGTATCAATACTGCTCCTACTACAAAGGATAACTCCAAAGCCAAGATATCACTTTGTTGGAAAGAAAGAACTAACCTCAATAACAAGGATTGAAGTTACTTAGGCAAAAAACCACCAACTCCTCTCACACATGTCCCTCTAGAAGGTTTTGGTCAGATGCAACATAAAAGGACAAAAAGAACCTTCTAGAAACCATCCAAACTATCCTCCACATGAAGCAAAATCAAGCCAAGTCAATTGTCACACTAAAAATATGACAAAAATGCCTCCAAATAGCCCCTATTCCTCCAAAAATAGTCAAAACAACCTCTCACAAATCTGTCATGTCTGCTAGTCATTATTGGTCTCACAAACATGTGCTCAACACATTTGACCCACACCTTTGTTGCTTTTTGAAAACAAAAGACTCTAATATGCATTCAAAATAATAACTTGATTAAGTGATTCATAATACACAACTTAATCAAACTATTTTCCATTTTAAAACATAATGCAAAAGGGGCCCACAACCTCTTTGAATTACATTACATTTGCATTATAAATGGCATAAAATAAAAGTGATTTACAAATCACTTAGATAGTGTCTTGCAATTGATAAAAATGAAAAATAATGATACACTTAAATTCTTGTAAAAGTATTAAGCAAAAAGCACAACTCCTCCAAGGCATTTAATCAGTTCTAACTTACCTCCACTTCTGTACTTGGGAGTGAATAACTTGTTCAACACTCTCCTGATTTTCAAAGATAAATAAAAGGCCCAATATTTGGCCTATATGAGCATTAGGGACTCCACAAAAATTAGAAGGCATAATTAAAAGTCTTCAAGGTATTACCTATTTCAAAGGTTAAAGACACATGGTTTTCAACACATGGCTCAAAATGAACATATAAGTCAAAATTGCCTAAGTCCTAACCTCACCACTCTACCCACATAACACATTAAAATGTGTTTCATTTTTAAAAAAATAAGGAAAAACTCTCATCGACCTCCACCATAGGGTTTCCAACCCTAAAAAAAAGATATGGAAAATGAAAGAATACCATTCATTTGTGATTCGAAGGTTTTGGAGGTCAACACTTTGCCACCATGTGGTTTCTTGGAGTGCATAGAAAATGGTGTTTTGGACTGGTTTCTTGGAATTTTTATTGAAGAAATCCACAGAAAAAAAGTAATGTGGTTTTTTCAAAAAAATTGTATCACGTCATCTGAAGGCCATTTTACATGCATTTAGGTCACGGCCATAACATATTTATGATCATTTTTGTTTCATTTCTTCTCTTTGTGATGATTCATTCTTATTTAGCCACCATTGGTGATTTATTTGAATCTTGAATGAAGGATTTAACTAACAAAACTTGCACAATCAATAAAAAATGAGCAATTATTTCCTCAGGTAAGCTCCACTCAAACCCATGCCTTATGTTTTTTTGTGAATAAAGCTCATTTCAAGCATCCATACGAAGAATGAAGCAAGAAAAAATCTTATTTTCTTCTGTATTGAAGTTAAAATAAAGAAATCCCAAGTGGGTTTGTTGTTTTGTGAAGAAAATCCAAATTTTTGGCCACAACCATGGAAAGAAATAGGATTTTGATTTGGTATTTTCTTCCTTTCTATAGAAAATACTTCATTCTATTATTTTAATATCTTTGTATATGTAAATCTGAATGAACCCATATGGGTTTTTGCTCGTAGAAGAAAACTTGACTTGCCTTGGTCATGGCCTGAAAGAATTTATGAGGGTTTTCATTTGCTTTTGTTTCATTTCAAAAACCTCATGATAACTTTTAAATACCTTTGTATTTGCAACTTTTCCACAAACCCTAGGTGGGTTTTTTGGCTTTGAGAAGAAAGAATGATTTTTTGGCCACAACCATGAAAGAGGTTATTGGAGTTTTTACATGCTTTTTTGTAGAAAGTTTCTCCATTAATTTTGTTCAATACCTCTGCATTAGCATTTTTAGTTCAAACCCAAATGGGTTTTGCAATGTGTTAAATAAAAAAACCCATCCTTTTCTCTATATTTTGCAGATTAAAAACAAAACAAGATGGGTTTTGTTGTTTTGAGAAGAAAACATGATGTGTATTATGCATTCCACCTTGGACTATTCCATTGTATTTTGTAAGATTGCTGCTTTATGAATTGTTGGAAAATAATGATTATCCTTTCATTAGCACCTTAAATCTGTTCATATGAGTTGACTGTTGTCCTCTTCACTGTTTGATTATTTTTCATGTATGGTCTTAGATCTTTCAGCACCAAATCTACTTAAACCTTAATGCGATTATCACATAAAAGAAATATTGCTTCAGTAAACAAAACAAGGTCGATCTTTCTTGCATAGTGAGTGAACACTATATATTACACAGATTTGTGCCTTCACTAACAATCTACCCCACTTCTCTTGTGACAATTTGGACATTTGTATTGAAAAAATGAGAATCCTTATTTATTCAAGAACACATCTGCCTCAAGATGATGCACACACACACAACACGCATGTGTTCCTTTAATTTCTAGTTCTTGTTTTTACTTTAGATGATCATCCTGCCTAAGTGATATCATGAAAAAGTGTTTGTCTTTTCCAAATGCAACATTCCTACTTGTAATCCATAGCAACTTCCTATGTTTATGCATTTGTTAGATTAGCAAGGTTGTCATGCATGTTTGCTTCACTTGTGAATAGTATCATGAAATATCAACACCATAGATGTAGAGATGACCCTTGTTTTGCATTGAAACTCCAAGTTGGAAACAACTTGAGTAGGGATCTTACTACCAATCATGGTAGTCCTATAGCATTATTTGGCACTAAAATTTGAAGAATAATGCAAGACATGATAGATTGCATTACTGTGTTATACTTAATGCGTCCTTTATTGTATCAAATGACTAAACTCATTTGTTGATTCTTTCTTAATCATGTTGGCCTGGTATTTAAATGTAACATTTAGACTTATTGATAGGAAACCAATTGTTGACCTCTTGAAAGCAACAAACATATGAACATGAAGATTCCTATCTTAGACACAAATCAAAATGTATGTTCAGTACCTTATTTCTCACTGCTTGATTATTTTTGTGCAGTCTCCACTGAATGTAAATGGTTGATATTGTGTTGAGATTTTGTTAGCTCCATTGGTGCATTACCTTGCATCACTTTGACTATTAGCAATGTTTTCAAATGTTCAACTGTTAGCAATGCTTGTGAAACACATTTCCTTGACATAGCCTCTTTTTGATCATGCTTAGGGCCTGCTCCATTTCAAGACATTGTTTGAAATACATTGATATTGTAATGTGGTATGCTTTCATTTTATTCATTGTATTCTGAAATATATTTTATTTTGGACCTTGCTATCCTATAGCATGAAGTGGTTGTTTTGCTTCCATTTTGTTGAGTGAATGATCATTGATTTGTTCAATGTGAACAGTGCATAGTTCTCTGAGTTCATGTAGACTTCAATATGTATTAACACCATGTTCTTTGCTTTACTCTATCATTTACTCTTGTCACACAAAGAGCTACCCATTGATTCATGTTTTCCCATATGCCACTTTGATTTTTGTTGTCATGTAGCATTAAAGGTAGCATGCAGTTTTTCTTCTAGGACAACCCCGATCTTCATGGATTCCCTAACTATTGCTTGCTTCCCCTAGAGGTTTGTTACTTGGTCTTCACAAACATCTAAGTCCTTCTTTGATCTTGTACAACAACAACGCCATATCCTCAGTTTAATCTTAGTGGGAAAACACATGTCACTTATGTTGGTGACATGAAAGCTCACCATCCTAGGTAATGTGTGGCTGTCCAACAGGATTGAGGTGAGATAAACTTGACAGTACCTTAAATTGTTCCTTCTTGCTTCCCCATATGTCTCATGATGACTTCAGGCATGCCTTGATTTCTCCCTCATTATTTTAAGAGATGCATAATTGAACTTGATGCATCTCTGAAATCATTTACTTCTTTTAATAAAATGGATCTTGGATCCACTTAAGATGATTGAAAGACATGTCCAACAAAATGTACCTTCCTTTTAACATGATGGCAGCCTATTGATTGATTCACTATGAAAAGACAAAGTATTAATTTCTTGATAACTCACATTATGTGTAGCATCTTTTGAATCTAATACTGAAAGTTGATCAACTGATGTGATTCCATATTGATTTAATGCATCATAGCATGTTTATCATTGATTTGATCAAGTTGCTCAATTTCCTATCTGTCTTAAAACATTAGAGGGTAGCATGTTGAGCTCTACCCTTGTGGGAGCCACATTTACCCCACATGTTGTAATTAGCTGAATCAGAACAGTAACAAGACTTGTCCTAAATTTGCACAAGGAACAAATAGTTAGATAAACAAAGCATATCATAGGTTTGTTTGATCACTCCTTTCTTTTTTTTAGGGACACTTATGGTATGTTGCTATTTTAATGCTTAATTAGATTACATGTTTATGGATGTTTTGCACATAATTTTGATTAGGGACGTTTCATTGTTCTAGCAACACTATTTTTATCCAATGTAGGAAAACGAGGAGTAGCGAGGAGGCTGTCAAATGGAAGCAGGTCAATGGGAAGGATCAAGATGATGTGAGGCGAAGAAAATGGGATTCATCATTCCACCAGGAAATTTCGGGTCCCTTTTCATGTTATATGCAATTTATTTTTCTGTTATCTATATTTGTATAATCTCTTCTTTATAAGCATTAGGATAGCTAGTCCCTTGGCCTGTGAGGGACATTTATATGCTCATGATTATCAATAAAGATTACATTTTCAATACATATTGGTTCTCTTTCTTATGTGTCTGTAATTACAAAACTAAAATAAATGCAATGTGTTTTTGACAATCTCTTTTATGCATATTAATGAACTTAGCAGAATATGATGTATCTTTTAATGTTTAAATGAAACACAAAAGAATAAGAATAAGTTACCTGATTTCAGCGGAAAGCTAAAAATCAGGTAATAGTAACATATATATATATATATACATACATAATATTATTCTTTATATTTATATATATAATACATATACTTGTTTATTAATTCAATGTATTTGTTAGACTTTATGAAATGAGTATATATTAATATATGTTGATATATATATGTATATATATTTCAATATATATATATATATATATGTATATGTATATATATAAATTATAGTTATTATGATAATTTTCAAAGCACATAACATAGCAATGATATTAAGTAATCTGCTGGATAATGCAAATCACAGATAATAATATGGTGCAACTTATAAAGGAATACCAACCAACACATAAAGAATGTAAGACCAAGTCAAAACCAATGAAGGAAGCACATCTGAGTTATACGTTGCTACTAAAGCATTAGAAGGGAAGTATACAGTATTTTAAATTCCTTTAGAATAAGTCAAAGACATACTATAAACTAGGGCACTAATATATGAATGTGGCACTATATAAACAAGAGTTTGGAATTCTTAAGAGGTCTGCAAATTCACATAAGCCTACAAATATAATAGAGACTCAGTCAAGTGCAAACTTGCAGTATTTTGTAAAGGAATTCAAATTAGGAAACTTGTTTAAAGTTTGTTGTGACATACATCAAGTCAACTCATCCATTTAAATGGTGAGGACTTTGATGTGTTGCAAACATGTGAGTTATCCTAGTGATTCGTTGCATGAGGATGAAAGGTGGTAGAAATACTTGTTTGTAGCCTTTGGTTGCTCACAAATTAGTATAAATAGAGGTGCTCATTCTAAAAAATGCATCACTTGTCAATCTGATTTCTCAAAGTTATTCTACTACAAATTTAGTGCAAAGTGAGTTGAGAGTTTGTGATATTGAGAGTTGTATTGTTGAATCCATTTTTTTTTAGAGATATTTAGAGTGAAGAGAGTAAGGGAATTCAAGTAGTTCGTAGTGGAAGTTGCAAGAAAAATTGATGAGAAGATTATTTAGTTGGAAGCTTTAAATATGCATGTTGATTTCTACCTCTTTGTTATTATGTTGGAAATATTGTTTATTTTATTGTCCTGTTGAAAGATTGTCTTTTACTTGTGTGAGATTCTTGGATATGCTTGCATATCACTTGGTTGTTTCTTGTTTTGTGATACCTTACTTTTGATATATATTCATATAGATATGTATACAATAATTGTATTATTATATAAATATAAATACTATTCATACTATATGTAGAATGTTGGTACTATATGAAGTATAGTAATACTCTAGGTGTGTAGCATAAGATAGAGCTTTTTTGTGATACTTGTTTACAATGCCAACTTAATATAAATAGATAATGGGAAGTTTGTTCTTGGGGTTATGATAATCCACAAGAAATGGAATAACCTAGAATATAATAGAATACTAATGGTAAAAATATAAATCAAGCAATTGAAGTAGTGAATATAGATGACCCTCACTCAAAGTATTGGGTGTTGAATATTTTTACAAAGTAGTTTAGGTAGCAAATTTGTACACTATCAATTCACTATGATCCAAGTATATAGTAGACTGATAGTATCATAGAAATAGAGGTTGATTTTATGGTAATCTCTAGATACGTAGGACACATCACTATGCTTAGAAGGATGAGGTTACCAAACCAATCTCTTTCTCAAAGGGAGGGCCATCTTACCAAATTTGGTAGATGTATGGGAGACCGCAATTAGTCCATGGTTGGTGGCAAAGCAGTTGAGTGATGCTTCTCATCATGCAATTGGTGGCCAAGATTTGGGAGGACATTCTAGACCATTTGTATTTCTAGTTCATGTAAGCTTGTTGAAGCTATGTATGTATTAATGTGTCCATCTAGATGGGGATTGTAAAAGTGAAATGTTATCCTAAATGTATTTATGTGAAGTGAAATCATGCTTATATTATTGGAAAGATTATTTTTATATTTTATTTTTATATGCAATAGAAAAGTTTGGAAATGTTATATTTCAAATGGTGCATTTATAATTCAAAAGAAAAGAAAATTTCGGTGCTCTCATTGATTGCACAAACTATTTACTTGTGTGTAAAACTTAGAAAAATTACTAAGTAGAATAATGGGCATTTTACAAATGGTATTTGAGCTACCATGTTTAGCTTTGGAACCTATGTGCTTGCTATGTTTCCAATCCAACATTATGTGAGTGTAATGTTTGGAAATTATTGTTCCAAGATTATGTGTCTCAACATGACTACAAGAAATTCAGTGATTAAAAATGAGTGCTACCTATAGGTCAAGAAGGAAAGAGAAGCTTTTGTTCGTACGATTGAGGGAACTAATTATGACAACACCATTAGGCTAAGAAATACTGATACATTCAGTCATGCCCTTTCATGAATTAGTCAAGAGAAGAGAAGGATGAAAGATGATGCCAACTCCAACTATTTACCTTCTGTCTCTCCAAAAAAGTCTGACTCTTTATCACTTTCTAGGGATATACCCTTAGAATGTAGTGTTAGTCCAATCATAATATTTAGGGATCCTTGAGTTCTTCCCTTAGTAGAAGTCATTGTAATAGCCACAAGTGGTGAATCAAAGGGTTATGTACCTCAAAACTATGTGTCTAAGGACAAATATGAGGGTTATTATCCTTCTGAGGATATATATGAGCAAAAATATGAGGGTTATACCCCACAAAGTTGTGTATCAGAAAGTAAATCAGAGGGATATTCTCCCTTAGGCTATCTTAATATTGATTCTATGCAAACTCAAGGAAATTGAAAAATCATTTTTATTATAAATGAAAATTATGATTTTTGGAAAAAAATTTGAATGAGTTCTTTAAATAGAATTTCTTATGTGATTGATAGATATTTTTAATGTTGCTAACATTGAGAAAACCTTCATAGATCTAATTAAAATTAAAACCTCTAGGTATAACCAATTTGTGGAAAAGATGGTTAGGAAAAGAACTAATCTCGAGGAAACTCAAGAAGTAGGTCAAGGCACTAAGAACATCGAAGCTATATTTGACCATATACTAGCTATCATGGATGTGACTAGAGCAGGAATAGGAAACCTTGAATAGGAAGTTAGGGGAAAGGAAAGGGTGGAACATAAAGTTCCAGATAATGAGGAAGAAGTTCCCAATAATGAGGAAGAAGGGGAGGATTTCCGAAATCATACTAAATCTAGTGACCAATAGAGTGATAGGTCGCAATCTCCATCTGAGGGAGCCAAAAATAAGCATTTGGAAAGTGAGTTATCCAGAGACATGAGAAAGATCACACCACAAAAATTTTAAGGTAGTTCTAATGGAGATGTGGCAGAAGCACAACTTACAAAAATGGAGAAATATTTCAAAATCATAAATTACGTTGAGGTCACTAAATCCATATGGGCAGCATTTCAGTTAGCGGGTGAAGCATCCAACTGGTGGATGAGTAAGAAAATGGAGCTTGGGCTTAGTTCCTTAAGCCGCACTTTGAGGAAATTTATAAATATTTTCTAAAAGAAATTGTATCCCCAACTCTTCTATGAGCAAAAGTTGATTGAATTCCAAAATTTGAGGCAAGGTGACTCTTCAGTGAATGAGTATTGGGAAAATTTCACTCGACTCTTGAAGTACGTATTGATGTACTAAAAGGACAAACAATTCTGCATAAGGAAGTTTATCATGGGTGCAAATAGGTGGTGAGGTAGACACACACGATCTAGCTACCATAGAATTGGTGTATGAAAAGGTAATTAAGCAGGAACAAAGGCTTAGGTCTATCTCAAACTACTGGAAAAGAAATAAAAAGAAGTCTAGTTGGATGCAAACTAATCAAGCTCCAAGGAAGGGCCTAGTGAAGGGCCAAATTTTTAGAAGCAAGGGGATAAGGGATATCAAAGAATGAATCAAGGAAAGAGCAAAGGGAAAACAACAACAAATTTAATGACAATACTGGTGGAAATGAAAGTAACTCTGGAAGACTAGTGAAAAGGAGGGGACTAGTGAAAGGGTGTTATACATGTGGTGGGGACCATTATACAAATAATTTTCCAAACAAACCTTCAGGGTCACAACCACATGGAATCCCTCTTCCTTCTCAAAAATTTGTAGAAAAACAAAATATTCATGTTGTAGTGGATAATCAACAAGCAGAGTACCAAATTACTCTAGTGAAAGTATTAAGTACTTTGTCTGGAATTCCTATTCCTATTTTAATAGATACCGGTGCCACAAAGAAAAAATATCACCTAGAATAGCAAGTCAAATGTCTACAAAAGTTGGCTACATGGAACAGTCTTGGGTTGTTGAATATGCTAACGAGAAAAGAGCTGAGGTAAGTTAATGTTTATTCCTAAAGAAAGAGTTGAACTTCTAACTTTATGAATGGAGGTGAATCCATATGTAGGTCCCTTAGGATCTTATGATGTTATATTAGGGATGAAATGGCTATGGAGACATAGGGCCAAGGTATATTTTCATATGAAAATAGTAGAACATGTTTAGACAATCTAGGCAACTAGGTGTCAATGCAAGGAATGCCTAAAGAGGCTAACTTACAGTAGATATACATAGTGCAGATGCATAGAGCAAAGAAGAAAGGTTGTGAACTCTTTGCAATAAAAATGGAGAATCTTGAGGAATGTAAGGAATTCACCTCTCAAGATCATATAGTTTATTATGGACCTAAATATTTTCAAGATGTCAAAGAAGGTGAGGTATTTGAACCTGGTAAAATGGATATGGAGAAATATATTACGTTATGAAAATTTGAGGATGTATTTGTAGAAGAATCACCTTGGATTACCCCCTAAGAGGATATTTGATTTCTCCATCTATATAGTACCAAGGTCAGAACCTATATCAAAATTACCTTAGAGGATGACCACAACTAAATTAATGGAGTTAAAGGAACAACTAGAAGAGCTTTTGAATAAAGGATTGATATGACCCAGTGTTTCACCTTGGGGAGTGCTAGTAATATTTGTAAAGAAGAAGGATCGTACGTATTGATTATCAGTTGTTTAAAAAAAAATGATAAAGAATAAGTATTCATTGCCATGTATCGATGATCTCTTTGATTAGATGTGAGGAGCAACAGTATTTTCGAAGATTGATCTACGTGTTGGGTATCATCAACTTAGAATCAAGGATTAAGATATTTTCAGAACTACTTTCATAACTAGATAGAAGCATTATGAGCTCACAATCCTACCTTTTAGACTAAAGATTGCACCTACAACATTCATGAAACTTATGAACAATTTATTTAGGGACTGTCTAGATAGATTTGTGTTAGTCTTATTGGATGCCATCTTAATCTACTCCAAGAATGAAAAAGAACATCTCAAGCATTTAGAGATCATTCTTCAAATATTGAGAGAGCATAAGTTATATGGTAAACTCTATAAGTGTACCTTTTTCTAGAAGAAAGTACAATATTTGGGTCACATAATTTCAGTTGTGAACCATAGATTTTTGTGCATAAGGCTTATAAGCTAGTCTTGTAGTCTTAGGATGTTTCACCTAAAAGGAGAGATATAAACCTCACGCAAAATCAATGTGGTTCACTCAAATTAGGAAATGTATGATGCAATTAGGACTAAATGGGATGATCTAAGTGAAATTGAACTAAGTAATTGAATGATTATGAATGCAAAACCTAAGAATTATGCAATTTTGGAAAACACAATGTGATATGCAAACATGAACTAAGTATGAACAAATGCATAACATAAAAGAAGAAGGTTGACTCAGAGTGTACCTAGAGGTCTAATGAAGATTCTAGAATATTCTAAATGTTGAAATAGATCACTGAAAAATCACTAGAGGGACTCATTCACCACTGATGGAAAATTATTCCTACTTCTGATGAAAACTACTAGAAACTAGTTTTTGAGTGTTAGGACCTAAAATTTGACAAAATTCGGATTTCCAGCCTTAAGGTGGGACTCATTCGCCACTAATGGAAAATTAGTCTTCTCCCAAAATTCTAAGAAACTAGGAACCAATTATGTAGCACCAAATCTGAGGGTCTGCTTGTCGAGTTGACAAAGTCAAATTTGTAGAAATTGGACTGTAGGTTGTCTCCAAGCTTGAAATAGGATTGATTTGACTTGAAACACTTTGTTGACTTGTTGACCACCTTTCAACACCTAATTGCTTGAAAAATGCACATACACAAGTCTGCAAACACAAATACAAAAGGGGAAAATTGGTTGAGGGTTAGAGAATAGGGTTTTTCCTTGGTCAAACCCCGCTTTGGTAATCAAACCCTAAACAATGAAATGAAATGAAAAGAGTAAATGATAAATCGATAACATGAAAATTTCATAAACTTACCACACCTTTGATGCTCAAAATCTGAAGATATGTTAATGTTTTCACCAAAATACTTGATTAAATGGTGCAAAGTGCTCAAATATGATTTGAATGCTTAGTGCATGAGAAGATTCCTTAAATGTGTTAGGAGATGTAAAATGAGGAGAAAAACACTTATTTATACACACTTGTGCCTTAGTAACCCAATGATACGTCATCACAGGCTGACATCAAGTAATTTTGAATAAAAACCCGAAATAAAATTTGAAATATTTTGAATTTGGAGCCAAGAGGAACTCATTCACCACCCATGGAGAATGGGTCCCACCTTGGATCTAAAAGTGGCTGTCAGGAATTATCTTGCATTTAATGTTGTTTGTCAGGTTTACATTCAATAATACACTTAATTAAGCCTTATAAGGGCATAATGGGGTCAAATAAAGAATAAGAAAGGTGTAGATAGTGAAATTATACCTAGAAAAGCATGAAATCTTGTTACAAGACTTTACAAAACTTCAAAATAGGACTTGATAAGTGATGAAAAGGTGATTTTTAGGTGAATTGTAATGAATAGAGTCTAGAAAAGTGTAGAAATGTTTTACAACACTACACAACACCTTCACAAGATGTCATAATTTGAATTTTAAAGACCTAATGTGAATGTTTAAGCCACATTACAACATTAAATCAAAGAAAAATGGAGAAGGATGAACTTGCTTGAAACTCACGCTAAAGTAGCCATGCATATCAAGAAGTTCCCGATGCACTTATGTTAGCAAGATGGAATAAAAATGATCAAGAGGGATGATCAATCCCCTAGGATGAAGATCCCATGGAAAACTAAACATAAGAACAAAGGAACACACAAGTGAAGAAAAGAGAGAATCGAATGAAGCTTCGATCATCTATCCAACTAGTTGTCAATTAGATCTAGGCTATTTGTGAGAAAAAGAAAATGCATACTCACTTTGGGGTGATAGAACTCATGGCAGTCAGCCGAGTTAGAAGGCCCAAAAGGTGAAGTACATACACTAGTTTGTATGCATTTACAAGCACATAGGTGGCTATGGGGAAAGTCATGCCACTGAATGGGCTTCCCGCTCAACCATATCAAAGTTATACTTCCTGATAACTTTAACAAGGTGCCATAAGGGAAAATTTTGGTTCATGCTTCATAAGACAAGAAAAGCTTTGTATGCTTATAAACCATGAACAAAGAGCAAGGTACCACATGCATGTAAGTTGTGTTATACAAGGTGGAAAAAAAATGCAAAATGTAAAATGTTTAAATGTAAATATATAAAATGTAAAAGTGTTTAAAGGAGTCTTGTTAAAATCATGTGCAATATATCACTTAGGGAACATCATGTCTAATGTTTCCAAGAGAGGAGCAATTAAAGAATAAAATATTCACAACTTATGGGATGCAGTGCGTCACATTGAACCACCAACAAGAATATAATATACTAAGATAGATCGCACTTATGAAGGACATCAAACCCAATGTTGTCCACAAAGTGACAAACACGTCATATGAAACAACAAGGCTACACTAAGAACCAATAATGCAAATGAAATTATGCCAATGTATGCCCCCCACTTTAAAGGAATTGCTACACCTTGTTCTGTGAGCAATTACTTTAAAGTAGCAAAGAAAAAATGTGAAAAGGAAAAACAAGACATGAGAGCCAACTCAAAAAGCCCTATGCCAAGTCATATGTTTCAGAGTTAGGTTGCTTCATGTGAATGAAAAAGAAAACAAAAGAAAGGGAGTTTTCCCCCCAGAAAAGAACACACAAAACACATAAGGGATCTATGGATTTGGGGTCAATATGTTCATTGCTACAATGTTTTTATGAAATAGCTCAAAACTATCATCATCCCCCAAAGCACATAGAACTGGAAGAATGACACAAAGAGTGAAAACAAAAGAAAAATAAAGTCCGTTTTGGGTCAACATGGAAGAGACATTGCAGTCTCAACACTTTGCATCATCCCCAAAAGGAAAACACAAGAAAAAAGAAAACAAAAAGGAAAATGAAAAGAAAAATATTTTGGGCCAACATGGAGACATTTTGGTCTTAATGCCTTGCGTCATCCCCAAAGGGAAAAAATAAAAGAAAAAGACAAAGTAAAAATGAAAAAGCGACTGATTGGGTCAACATGGAAGACAAATAGGGCATCTCAATGCTTTGCATCATCCCCAAAAGGAAAACATAAAACAAAAGCAAACAAAAGAAAAGGACCTTTTGGGTCAACATGGAAAAGATATAGGGCATCACTACACTTTGAGTCATCCCCAAAAGGAAAACACAAAACAAAAGAAAAAAAGGCAATGCACGAATATAGAAGAATAAAGGTACAAATAGAGGAAGTGTATAAAGAGAGAGAACATCAAACACATGATACAAGGGAACATGATAGAGACATACAAGAAAAATGGAAAGGAGCTAGTAATGCAAATGTAAGTTATCCACTAACCAAGTTATTGGTTTCTCAATCTTAAGTAGTTAAGTGGAAAATGAATAACATAGTTAAGAGACAAAGACAAGTGCATTACACGGATAAGGCTAACAACTTCATGGCCCCCACAAAGTGTAGGGAAAGAATGAGCTGAGTTGGGTGATGGGAAAGCATCATGTAATAGTAAGAATAGAAAATTCTACAACTATGGTATAAAGAGAGGCTTTATTTTTATGGGATAATAGGAAAGCAATCAATATCAGTGAAGTGATACTTGTCCAATATGTCTTTCAATGTCCAAAATTCTCTGGTTTGATGTCCAATAATATGATGATATTTACAATATGGTATGTTAGAATCTTTAGGATAGATGACCAACCTATTCATAGGTGGTAAGAGTATAAGGCCTTTGTTTAAAAGCGCTTGAAGTTTCCTTTCACATTCAGCTGGAGGATGAGTAGGAAACTTCAGTTTTTTCAATTTATAAGGTTGTTTTTGTTTGCTAGATTATCCTTTTTATGAATGGAAGGAGGGAGAGGACCCCTAGTGATACTAACATCTGTGTTATCAGAATCAGGTAATGGTTGTTCATGTGGAAGGAGAATGTTTAAGTCAGGAGGAGAATCAAAGATCATTGTACCATCATTGTGAAGTATCCAATATTCAAAAGGAGGCTTATTAGCATGAGGAGGATCTTGATATCCTCATCTTGTTGTGTTTTCTTTTGTTGGTTTTTGTTCAAGAAGTTGGTGAATGTCATGTTCATGGGTTATGTCACAACCTTGTTTACTTGGATAGTAAATCCTTTTCCATATATTTCTTCAAGGTTTATGATAGAGCTCCAAAATTCTGCAAAATTTTCTTTTTTCCCTATGGGCTTAGTCTCCATATTAAACCCTTGTCCCCATGAATGAGTAGGGTTTTTATTTGCAAAGGTATGCAAATATTATAATTGCAAGTTCACTTGCCTTGTTGGTCACCAATCTCTTAAGTCACTTTTTAAGCCACATTTGTAAGTTAGTTTACGGACCCCTCAAGCTCGAGGCACCGATCATTAATTATTCCATCAACTTTAGCCTTTTCCCTAAGTCAGGTCCTAAATTATCCTGGTGACTTAAAATTAAGTCATTTACCCTCTAAGGTTCATGTGACTGTCAACTTAACCAGGTCCTTTCTATTAAATACAAACATCATTAAGTGTGGGTTTCAAGATGTGTAGATCTAGGATGAAGTTTTAGCCATACCTTGCCAGCTCGCAGATGTTAATTGTTAGAAGGTTAAAAGCAACGAGGCTAGTGACATAAGGACACATGTATTTGTATGACCATGGGGCCCAGTATCCTCTACCCTACTTGCTGTCTGGTGTGTTCGACGAATGACTGAGATCAAATCTGGGGAACAATCTTCACCATTCCTAGCTGGCTCACTGAGAGAAAGTGAACGCTAGTTAAGGCTAGTGAGATCACTGAGATCTTGACATCTATCTCGATCTACTTAGTCTGTGTGATGGGTGGAGCCCACAAAGATAGAGACTATCGTCTGAGATGGATCAACATCATTGGCCGAGGCCACATTAGCAAAGCCCTACTAGAATTAAAAGATAGTCAAACTAAGGCCAACCACTTGATTTTCCATCTAGGTTAAAGATCAATGGCTTATAGTCAAAGCCAATAAATGGCTCATGATAGCCATTTTTACTCTTCAACACTCGCGCATTAATGGCTAGATTTCTATAGGAATGATCAAATCGATCTCTCTGTGTGTGAAGATTTAATTGCAGACAATAATAAAGTGCAATTTGTAGACTTTCATGCACTTGCAAATGAAATAGTGATAATACGCTTGCCAATGAATTTCTCACTTCATGCATGTGCATTTTCTCATGCAGTATCAGTAATCAATAGCATTTGCTCACTTAATAAATAGAAGTGAATTAGTTGTTATTCTTGTCATAGCAACTAACCAGCTAAGTTCTTAGATTGTTGTAGAGAGAGAGGATCAAGAGTGTGCTTGTGATTGCAACATGAGTAGGTCTGGGGTCACATCATTTTCAGTGTGAAGATATTCCAAGCTTCAATCTCAGAGGCCTTGAGGAGAAGATTTTGGGCACAAAAAAAGAATTCATGTAGACATCGAGGAAAGAGAGCCTTCACCAGTGATGGTTAGATGTGGCCATAAACTGTGGAACTAGGCTAGGAGCTCGAAGGGGAAGGAGATAAAAAGAAACAAAGATACTGGGCCTTCCATTCAAACCCAATGAAAGCTTCGCTATGGTCATGGCTCCTTTAGTCGAAAAAATTCTCCAATCGACCTTCCTAGTAGCCCCTCTGACACTGAAACAGAGACTGACTCCAACTACCACTAGTATCTGGTGACCATGGGTTGAGTTGTGTCATCTGAGATGAGAGTGTTTTCTATCCCTCCTCTAGCAATTTGAACCCCGAGTGGAAGACACATTTCTATGGCAAACAAGGACAAGGTCGAGAAGGGTCGAAAAGTCTCTTCCCTGACCCTTGCTATTACTTAGAGTGGCCATGTGTATTGGGGTGTGCGCATTGATGGAAAAGGGCCTACTGGTGTGAAATGAAGGTGGTGGTAAATATATTTTTGTGTTGTTAAATGATTTATGGGTTTTCATTTTCTTCTCCTATGTGCAAGGCATAATTTTAAGGTATTGGAAGGTGACGGTGTGCCCTCATGGCATTACGGGTTTTGGTGTTTCCACTTACTTGGTGATGGAAGAAGATTTTGGTGGTACTTTGCTTCTTCTTCCTGGTGGTTTTTTTTTTGTATTTTCCCCATGTCTAACAGAATTAACATGTGGGGATTTTGAAATGCAGTTGAAATGAGGAGTGAAATGAAAAAGAAAGTGCCATAGGAAGCTCTTCTTATTTTCTTCTTTTTCCTAGACAATGGATATCAAATGTTTTTTATTTCACTTTAATGCTCCATGCTCCTCATAAAACTTGGAATCCATGCTCAAAATGTTAGATGAGATCAAGAAACAAGAAGATATGAGGGTTAGACAAATGATTAAGCATAAAAACCCTAAAATTTAGACCATGTCACAATGTGTTTTGACTTTAGGTGTAAAATTGAAAATTTGAACTCTACAAAAATTGAGAAACACTAACACCATTGCATAGATTATGAAATTCTACCACATTTTAAAAAAAATATTCAAAAAAGACCTTTGTATGACCAAGATATGACAATTTTAAACTTGACTATAAAAGCACTAAAACAGAGAGCATATTTGCTAAAATAGAGACCATATGTGCTAAAACTTAGACCATATGCACTAAAACTTAGACCATATATGCTAAAATATCCTGTATATGTGTTGAAACATGAGGTAAATGCACTGGAAGATGCTATGTATGTGCTATAACAAAGCCTGGATGCGCCAAAAGTCACCACCTATGCACTGAAAGAAGCCACTAGTGCACTACATCAAGATTCACGACCAAACACACCAACGAAAACTTCCCAAAAAATGTTAAAAACGGGGCTACGCCCCACAATGAGCACCAAAATGTGAATGATTTCCCTAGACCTATTCAAACATGGACAAACAATAAAACATTATTCAATAAACAAATCTAAACAAGCATTCCCCATGAAATTCATTCAAACACAAGAATAAGAAAACAAAGTAAAATATCAAATAAAAGCTAATGAAATTTTATTCAAATGCTTAAACCAACATACCATGGGGGAATTAGTGCTTCTTTGGTGCCGAAAGAATCCCTTTCCCAATCCCTTGATAAGCTTGATGATAGTTGTGAGATTTTTGATCAAAACTGATAATAACCTAGCTATGGATGATGAATTCTATGCTAACTTGGATGAAAATGTGGATGAACTCACATAAACCTGTAGATCATAACCTTGCTTGAAGTTGTATATCCTAAATCAATAGAGAAGGCCTCTATTTATAATGGAGGATGGAGGATTGAAGGAATAGGAAAAATGTGGGATTAAAGAAGGGACCAGTGGCATTGTGCCACTTGTCAACATGCTAATGAAGGAGAGTGGAGCACATTTTGAACAATGTGAATGTTAAATGCATGTAGGTAGAATTTGAAATTCAAAATATGTCTTGTGGAAGAAGAGTTGTAAGAGGAGTTAATGCCAAGTTGGCTCAAGGAGAGGACATGTAAGAGCCATAAATTCCAAGTTGGGGGACAAAAGTCCTTTAGGAGGGAGAATTCAAATAGTGGAATATTCCAAGAATATGCCATATTTGAATGGAAATAAGAGGAATTAATAAACCAAATAAATTGATTTACATGTGCAAGTTGCAAAAGATAGAGGAAATGAGGATTAGTGTTTATGAGTTAATTAGGATTTAATAAACTTAGATGGAATTAGTTGATTTGAAATTTGATTTAGATATTTAGATTTATTTAAATCAAATGAGAAGATATCTGGGAGATTAGTAATTTAATTAAATAAATTTAATTTATTCAATTAAATGAAGAACATTAGGATTTAATTAAATAAAGTTGATTTATTTAATTCAAGAGAGCACGTTAGGATTTTAATTAAATACAGTTGTTTTATTTAATTAAAGGAGGAAAATTATGAAATTATCTAATTTAAGGTTTATTATATGTTTTTTAGGAGGAATTATTAAATAAAGATTATTCAATTAATTGGTTAGTGTGGACGTGATTAAGGAAGAATCAGTGTTAGTTAATCAAGATTGAGTGCATGATATTGATCAAGATATTTTGAGTGTCTACACAAATGACCCATTGTTGAAAGCTTTCACAAAAATGGGGAAGAGACCAAAAATGGATGTGCCTACATTCAATGCCTACATTCAATGGGAGTTTAAATCTAGAGGAGTTGATAGACTGGTTGAATGAGATGGAATATTTCAAATTCAAAGAGGTACAAGACCCTGATAGAGTGAGATTTGCTAAGACAAGGCTGAAAGGACATGCCTCAATATGGTGGAGAGAAGTCCAATTATAAAGGAGAAAAGAGGAAAAGAGAAGATTATCAAATGGGATAAAATGGTAGAAAAATTAAAAAGGTTTGAAGCAAGCTAAAAAAAGTGTTAAAGAGTATACAAAAGAATTTCATAAAATCCTCATAAGAACTAGACTTCAGAAGTAACCAAGGAGAAGATTGCAAGGTACATGAACAAGATGTGATCAACTATTCAAGAAGAAGTGGCATTGGTTAGAGTTGTGACAATGGAGGATTCCTATCAAATGACCTTAAAGATAGAGGAAAGATTGAACAATAGATTTGAAAGAAAGCATAAAGGAAGTGGGTGTGGAGGAAAAGTAGGAGGAAGAACATACAAAAATGAAGAAATTCATAAAAAAGAGTTCAAAGAATGAAGAGGGCAGAAATAGGGCAGCAAAATATGATGATGGACAAAGCTCAAGAGATCAAAATTTTAGAGGTAGAGGTAGAGGATCTGGTTATGGTGGAGGCCCATTTAGGGGCACTTGTTACAAATGTGGAGAAGAAGGCCACCGAGCCTATGATTTCCCACAAGAAGAGAAGACAAAAAGGAGACAAGAATACCAAGAAGAGTAGCAAATATGAATGAGGAAGAGGTACATTCTTTACAATCTAAAGATGCTAAAGATGGACAGATTTTGATGACCATGAGAGCACTCTTGAATGAAGATAGTGAGCCTATGCAAAGAAAGAAGTTGTTCAAAACAAGGTGAAAGTGTGAAGGAAAGGTGTGCAACATCATAGTTGATAGTGGCAGCATAGAAAATCTTCTATCCGATGAGATGGTGAAAATTTTGAAGCTTGAGAGGAGAAAACACCCAAATCCATACTAGATTGCTTGGGTGCAAGATAATCAAAAAATGTTGAGAAGTGAACAATGCAGTGTGAAGTTTAAAATTGGGAATTAAAATGATTAAATTCTTTGTGATATCATCCTTATGGATGCTTGTCACATTTTTCTTGGAAGGCCATGGCAATATGACCAAAAATCCATACATGATGGATGTGCTAACACCTACACAATTGTGAAAGATGGAGTGAAGCATAAGCTTCAACCTTTTAAGGAGGAAAATGTTCAAGTTTGTGGTAATGCTAGAGTTTGTTTAGTTGATGCAAGAAGATCTCTTGAAGGTATGAAGCATGAGAAATTTTTTTTGCTATTATTCCTAAAGTTACCAATGAAGTTGTACATGAAGTTCCTGTAGAGGTTGTTAATTTGTTGCAAGAGTTTAAGATGATTGTTTCAGGTAATGTGCCTGAAGGACTCCCACCCATGAGAAAAATTAGTCATCAAATTGATTTGATTCCAAGGGAAAGTTTTCCAAAAAAGGTAGCCTATAGAATGTCACTTACAAAGAATGAAGAGGTAAATAGACAAGTTGTTGATTTGTTAAAGAAAGGTTTAATAAGAGAGAGTTTAAGCCCATGTGCAGTGCCTATAGTTTTGTCACCAAAAAAAAGGAGAAGAATGGAGGATGTCCATGGACTCCAAGGCTATCAACAAGATTACAGTAAAATATAGATTTCCATTACCAAGGGTGGATGATGTCATGGACTGCTTGAGTGGAGCAACATATTTTAGAAAGATTGATTTGAAGAGTGGGTATCACCAGATAAGGATACGTGAAGGAGATGAATGGAAGACAACATTCAAGATAAAGGAAGGTTTGTATCAGTGGTTAGTCATTCCATTTGGGATAACCAATGCACCTAGTACGTTTATGAGGTTAATGAATGAAGTGTTGAAAGAGTTCTTGGGTAGATTTGTGATTGTGTACTTGAAATGAAATCTTGAAGGGATGGAAAGTGTATGAGATTTGCTCGGGTTTTGTGGTGTTTGTGGCCACTCTTGGCCCCTCTTGTGTTGTACTATGTTGTTAGCATAGGAAAATACTCTTTTCTTGTGTGTATGACAACATTTAGTGCAATTTTTGTGTTTTAATATGCCTTCAACCAACTCTAACCTAGTAGTTCATCCTAGTGTTGGTGGTTTTTCAGCTTTGTTCAATGCTCCTCTAAAAAAATGACCCTAAAAATTTGTTCCAAAAGTCTTTCATGAGGTAAGTGTTCTGACTCACTAGCTGATGTGGTTTTTCCTTTACTAGATTTTAATTTTGCTTGTCAATGGCTTGAGCAACATACCCTTGTTGGGTATTTTGTTGGGAGGACTCCCCTTGAAAGTGTGCTTAGGGAGTGGGTTAGCAAGGCCTGGGTCCCTCATGGGGTCTGCCATGACATGGTCCAAAATTTAACCAAGGGTTTCTTTTTGCTCCACTTTGTGGAGGTCAGTCATGTCTAGGCTATCTTTTCCCATGGTCCCTGGTATGTTAGGTCTTCTTTGTTAGTTTTCTAGGAATGGACCCAAGATTTTGTTGTCTAAGATGACCAAGTTGTGGGTACCGATCTGTATTGAATTTCCTAGTTTACCCTTGCCTTGTGTGCCTTTTTTGAATCATATTATGTCCTTGTTGGGGAGGGTTATTTGCATTGATCTAGATAGGTTCTTTCAAGCTTGACCCCAGAAAAGGGTTTGTGTGGAAGTTGACCTTTCCAAATATTTGAAAGAGTCCATTGATATCCAAATTGGAGCTCTCTGACACACCCAAAAGGTTACTTATTTTAATCTTACCAACATGTGTTATAGGTGTTAGTCCATAGACCAGAAGATCAAGGACTACCCTTTGGCAGTGCCACATACACCTCCACCACAAGATGTTGGAAAACCTCATCCAACGGATGCTTTTGTTTCCAAACTTCATGAGAAATGGACTATGGTTACAAACCACAAGAATAAGTCCACTAGTTCTGGGTCAGCCCCCAAGGCCTCTTAACCAACGAAAGTTGTTCCAAACCCTTTAGTGAAGGGGAAGGAAGCTCCTGTTGGGGTTGATAATGTTCCATTGCAACCTAGGCCAAAGGCAACACCTCATCCTCCTACTATCATGATAGCACAATCAAACTTTTCTCATCCTGTGTCAGGAGCTCAAAGGCGGTCTAGTAGCCCTTCTCCACCAAGGGAAGTAGGGGAATATGTACAAGAAAAGTAGAGATTTTCCTCTCCTTCTGTCTAGATTGGGTCAGTTCCGCTAGAATTTTTTTAGAATTGTCTCTTCTCTAAATGAAGAGGAACTAGACTCTGATGATATGGAGGAGTTTCATTCATGAATTTCCTCTCATGGAATGTTTGAGGTCTGATAGACCTCTCTAGGAAGTATTCTATCAGGGATACCTTAAGTAAGTAATCTAGTATTGAAGTGCTTTGTCTCCAAGAAGTTAAAATTTCTATTTTTTTGATTGCTTCGGCTTGTCGCTCTATTTGGCCAGCTAGTAAAATGTTTTGGACTACTCATGATGTTGGGCATGGCGGAATTGTCACCCTTTTGTCCCAACGGTGGCACTCTTGTGTGGTTGACCATGGGTCTGATCCCACTCATCGGCTTGTATGGATCCTTCTCAACATTGATAATCATTCCTTTGGGATTATTAATGTCTATGCCTCTAATGATGCCATGGAATGCTCTTTGCTTTGGCACTAGATTGTTGATTCATTTCTAGTTGCTACCTAGTTACTGTGTGGGGATTCCAATATGGTTGAGATGGCATATAAAAAATATGGCACCTTGCCATTCAGATGGGCATTTGGTGAAAGGGAGGCATGGTTTTACATGCGCAATAAATTTGGGCTCTTTGATCCCAATATTGTCCACCACCATTCAAATTCTCTCTAGCACATTTGGTGTAATTATAGGGCTGGTTCTAATAGATTATTTAAGTGCCTTGATTGTGCCATGATCTCTACTCAATATTTTTTCTCTTTTGATAGTTCCTCTCTCTCGGTTAAGCCATTAGTGGATGTGAGTTTGTTAGACCACTTCCCCATTTCTTTTCACATTGAATGGCAGACTCAACAACCTCACACGTGTAAAATTGATTTTTTTCTAAACACATCTTTACTCTGCCACAAGCCTACCCTTACCCACATTAGCAGAGTTTGGAATCTAGAGTGTAGGCTAGCTCATCGTAAAAGATGGATTACTTGGTGGAATGATGCTATCACTCGTAGGACTAGATTTTTGTGCATTTATGGGTTCCAACTGGCTATCTTTTGTCGATGGTCTTATGAGGCTACCACCACTAACCTCTGCTCAAATATTGAAGCTTTGGTTGTCATCCCTTTTTCCCCATCATTGCAAGTCAGAGTGGAAAAATTAAGGCACAAAAAGCAAGTTGCAACAATTATGTTGCTAGAGGTGCACAAATCAAAGCCCGGTTAGATTGGCTAAAAATTGGTGATTGTGCCTCTAAAGATTTTTTGTTGGCTCTACATGCTAGGTACTCATCCTTGGGCATTAAAAAAATTAAAGATGGTGCTTAGGTGCTTTCTGAGCTTCTTGAGATTCTCCAGGACTTTGTGTGTCATTATGAGCAAGTTTTCACTATGCAAGAACTCACGTTTGTGTGACAACAACCCCTCCAGGATTGCCTTGTTGTTGTACCAAATAGGATTTCCTCAATCCAGAAGAATTTTTTTGATTAATTTTTAACAATTGATGATCTCAAGGAGGCTATCCATTCGATGATTGAGGACAAAGCCCCAGGGATTGATGGGTTCCCTTGTGGATTCTACAAAGCCTTGTGGGACTGTGTTGGGCAAGATATGTATCATGTTTACTTAGAGGATTTTCATGATAATTCTCTAGGTAACTTAATAAACAAAGGCAATACAAAATTCATACCTAAGTCTGGTGATCCCAAGGAAATTTGCAACTGGAGGCCTATCACGCTTCTCAATGTCTCCTACAAAATCATAGCCAAGGCTTTGGCTTTGAAGATCCACCATCTTTTACCTTAGATTGTCTACTAGGAGCAAAATGGGTTTATCAAATCCAGGTTTATTCTGGATAATATTATTGTTGTTTGGGAAGGCATGGAATGGGCTAAGCATTCAAACCAGAAAGCCATGTTTATCAAAATTGACTTTGCAAAGGCCTATGACCGCATTGAATGACCTTTTATTCTTGCTATGCTGCAAGCTTTAGATTTTTGGGCCTAATTTCATTCAATTTATTTGAATGCTCCTTACGGATGCCTCTGCTTGTATCACCATTAATGGTCATCAATCCTCTTCCTTTGGAATTTTTCATTCCATTCGGCAAGGGTGTCTACTTTCCCCCTCTCTGTATGTGCTTTTTGCTAAAGGATTTGGCTACCTTCTAGCCAACACAGTTTCCTAGTAGCATGTCAAGGGAATTTCTCTTCCTAACTCTCAAGCTCAACTGGTTAACGACCATTTTGCGAATGACTCTTTCCTCACTCTCTTGGAGGTGAGATCATTTCATGGGTTAGCAAGTTCTTATAAAAAATTCATCAAAGGTTTTAGTAGCATATGTGCACCACTAACTGGAACAATGAGAGGTGATAAGAAGGTATTTAAGTGGACTATAGGGGAAGCGCAAAGCTTTGACGTGTTGAAGAGTAAAGTGACAATGCAATCTATTCTAGCACTTCTAGATTTCATTAAGGTGTTCCAAGTAGATTGTGATTCAAGTGGGAATGCTATTGGGGCTATTTTAAGCCAAGAAGGTAAGCCTATTACATATTTTAGTTAGAAACTTAATGATGCTAAGAAAAATTATTCAATTTGTGATTAAGAGTTTTATGCAATCATTCAAGCACTTAATAAATGGAGACATTATCTTATGCCAAAAGAATTTGTTTTGTATACCAATCATCAAGCACTCCAATATTTTAGTAGTCAAGGGAAGTTGAGTCAAAGACAAATGAAAAGGGTTGAGTTTTTACAAACTTACACATTTGTTTTAAAACATAGGAGTGGGAAGTATAACAAAGTTTTTGATGCTTTGAGTAGAAGACAAGGTTTGTTGATTGAAATGGAGGTTGAAGTTGTGGGTTTTGATGAACTCAAGAATATGTATGAAGGATACTTGGATTTTGAAAAGGCATTGAAAGCTTGCAAAGAGCCTATTGCAAAAAATAGAACCAAATGGTTGGATTATTTAATCTAAGATAACATGTTGTTTGAAGGTAACAAGTTATGCATTCCTAGAGGTTCTATGAGGCTAAGTTTAATTAAGGAGAATCATAGTGGTGGACTTGCATGGAATTTTTGTTTTGACAAGACTATTGTGTTGGTTGGAGAGAAGTATTATTGGCCTCAATTTTAGCAAGATGTAAGGAAGTATGTGCAAGGTTGTAGAGTGTGTCAAGTGGAAAAAGGAGTAAGTCAAAACACTAGTTTATATCAGCCACTACCAGTATCAGTGAAGCCATGAGACGATATAAGTATGGATTTTTTTCTTGGCTTGCTGAGGATGCAAAGGGGGCACATGTGATTCTATCTTTGTTGTGGTAGATAGGTTCTCTAAAATTTCAAATTTTATACCTTGTCATAAGACTAATGATGCAATGAATGTTGTAGATTTTTTTTTAAAGGAAGTTATGTGGCTTTATGGAATTCCAAAGAGCATTGTTTCTGACAAGGACATCAAGTTTGTTGCTACTTCTAAAGGACCTTGTGGAAGAAGCTCAACACTAAATTAAATTTTTTCTTAGAATACCATCCTCAAATAGATGTCTAAATAGAGGTGGTGAATAGAAGCTTGAGAAATTTGCTGAGATGTTTGGTTGGAGACAAACCAAAAGGATGAGATTTAGTATTACCACAAGCTAAGTTTGCCTACAACAACTCAATTACTAGAACCACATGTATGCCACCATTTCAAAAATTTTATGGCAGCAGCCCAAGATTTGTTTTAGAATTTAATAAGATAGCTAAGGATGTAAAAAAGAGTACTAATGTAGAGGATTTTGCTACACATATGAAGGAGCTACATGATGAGGTGAGAAATCATATCAATAAAATGAATTTTTCTTACAAGACTAATTCTGATTTGGAGAGGAAACATAAGGAATTTCAGGTTGGAGATGAAGTCACAATGCATCTAAGAAAGGAGATATTTCCATTGGGTATATACAACAAGCTCAAGATGAAGAAGATTGTCCCATGTAAGATAGTGAGAAAACATGATTCTAGATGATACATTTACTGTGAATTATTTTGAGACATTTCATGACTATTTGAATAGAGTAAAATCTAAACTTGTCCACTTAGATGCACTTCCCAAGAGGCATACATTGGTTGTCTAATCACCCAAAGTTAAACATAAGAAAAATAAAAATCATACATAAAATCTAATGAGCCTCCCATCTCTTCTAAAGAGGATACACATAAGAACAAGAAATCCATATATTATTATTGAAAAAAAATTGAGAATAATGAGCATAGTTGTCAAAAAAATAGATTGATGAGTTGAAGCACTTTATCTAGAATAAGAATATCAAATTTCCTTCAACAATTTCTTTAGGTTCTTCTTATTCTACACCAAAATCATCTATATAGTTAGGAACAACTAGAGCTATGAATGGGATAGAAGAGATGAAAGGAAAATCAATTTTTTCATCTACAAGTACTAAGTCAAAGAGATATCTTCTTGATTATAGAGATTCACATCATATGTTTTCATCATAGGGTAGGCTATTTTTGTTTAATTCTTGTAAATTTCCACACATCTTGATGCACAACAAAATATATATGCATATTCTTTGGAAATTATATATTGAGATAAGAGAAGGAAAGTTAAATGATATGTTCTGTTTCATCCTTTTCAAACAATCTCTTTTCCATCTATCATATTGCACATATTAGAACATGGAAGACCTTTGTATTCATGCTTGATTCTATGATTATTAGAAACTTGGAGAGTAGATAGATCATTATTGTTGGGATGGTTGATAATGCATCTCACTTATATATATTTTCACATTTTATCCATATCATTTTTGTTGGGATGGTTGATCATGCATCTCACTTATACATATTTTCATATTTTATCCTAGTGATATTGTAAAAAATTTGAGAGATACTCACACCCATCCATCTAGTGTGAATTATATTTTTGAGAATTAGTTTATTCAAATGAATGTCATTAGACTTATCTAATCTCTCTTCATGGAGTTAGAGTTTCTTTTACATAAAACATTGGATTTTTTTCCCAAGGAGAGAAATGGTGTTTCCCAATTTTGGACATTCTTTAGCATTAATCTTCATTCATTCACCATTCATATAGGAGCTACTTATTTTCGAAGAATATTTGGTCTCTCTCTCTCTCTTTAGAGAAGGGGGATTCATCACCACTAAGGCTCTCATGTCACGAAAGAGGCTAAGGGAATGAAATTCCCTAAACTACCTCAAACTACCTAATAAGTTAAAGAAGAAAGGATAGGCTAAAAAGGGAAGGGAAAATAGGACTTTGTTTTCCTTCAGATTATGATAGATGTTTTCAAGAAATGGGTGAGCAAACTACACATGTCTAGGATTGTGAACCACACAAATCTCTGTCAGGGGACAACAACATGAGATTCAAACTTCAAAGTGCCACATTGGAGTCTGAAATACACAATGAAATTCTATACAGATAGAGGGTTGAGCAACAACCATAAAATCAGAAAGTCTACTGACAAATTGAATGTTATAGTTTTGCAATTTGATAAAAAAAGTAAATAAAATGTAAATTACAACAAGAAGGATACTATAAAGGCTACTCTAATCGAAAAATGAAAAAGAAAGAATAAGAATTCCAACTTGCTCAAGGTCCAATTCTCTAGCTAGCTCTTAGAAAATTAACACCTTCACACACAGTAATAGGAAATATTTTGGGGCTATGTTTGAAAATTGCCTCAGTCAAGTCCATGTTTTGGTGTTCTCACCTCACAAACACCCAATAGAAAACAATATTGTAGAAAAGAAATAAAGAAGTAGATAGAAAGGATACAATGAAGTAGAGAGAAATGATAACCTAGATTATACTTTACAAGAATGATAATTAAAAAAGGAAAGTAAGCAAATGGAAACAATATCACCTTCCCTTCTACAAGCTTTCAAGGATGATAAAGGAAGAAGGAAATCAATATCACCACATTTTAAGGAGGTAGAGCTTCATGGACTTGCAATGACAATGGCGTTGGAGCAAGAATACATTGTATATGTCAAGTAGAAAGTTGGTAGTAGTAAGAAAGAGTGATAGAGAATCCAAGAGAAGTGTTAGAATGATCAAGAATATTTTGAAAGAATGAATGAAGAGAGTTAAAAGGACTGAATAAATTGAGTTTTAAAGGAAAAATTGGACATAAATATTCATTTCCCATTAGTCAAGATTTGATAGGGAACATTGCATTCTTAGGTGGTAAGGAATTGTAACATTTATGCTACTTTTTGACATAGGAATCTTGCTAAGATGATAGCACAATGTGAAGAAATCCATGCAACACGTGCACATCCCTAAGAAAAAAATTATAGGGACACAGACAAACCAGGATAAAAGTGGTGGGTATTTACATTATCGGATTTCTAAGGATAAAATGAGGGTAAAGTAATGGTAAATTTTCCTAGGTGAAAATTTATGCCATTACATTTTTCCCCCACTTTAGCGAGCATATGTTTCAATGCGTATGTGAGCTAAAGTAGAAAAAGGTTGAAGATATTATACCAATAACATTGAGGAAGCAGACCTCTGAACTGATGTACCTTGATGTGAAAGAGAGAGCTCCACCAAGATGTGAATATGACATGAGTCTTCAATCCTACAAAGCTAACTACGTTCTCACCACAAACATGTTAGGATGCACACAAATATGTTAGGTGAAAAAGCCAAACATAATAGATACACAAACACAAGAAGACACAAGCTAGCATGATAAGATATAGTTTGATCAGATAGACACAAGACACAAACTAATCAGATAGATAAGTCTGTGGTTGTTGCAAACTACATTGCAAAATAGTAATAGAAAAGGTGGGTCTAGTCAGGCTTCTCCCAAGATAGATGCCAAGATATAAGATGTTTGAAACGAAGACACGTGACATCAAATATCATATAGCAGAAAAAAATTACAAGATACCAAAGAATTATTTTGAGGAGAAGGCTTTCAAAAGGGGTTCTTTCAGCAAGGAACCCTTCTAGAAATCAAGAAACCAAGGGGTCCTTTTGAAGGAACATGCCATTTGAAAGAAACAATTTTCCACAAGTGATTCAATCATCAAGGAATCCTTCCAAAAGATCTTTCATCAAAGGAATCTAGTGGAAAGAATGCTCCTTTTTCAAAGGAAAGTTTTTAGACTCTTTCACTTTAGAAAAAGTGCTCATTTTTTGAAAGGAAAGTTTTCAAAATCTTTTGCTATGAAGTCCTTTTTAAAAGAAAAAATTCATCCAGGATTCCTTTTTGAGAGAATGCAACATTTTGGAAAATGAGAGATTTTTCAATAATGGATTCTTTTGTCAAGGAATTCATTGTAAAGAAAATTTGACACCAAGGAATCCTCTTGAAAGAACTCTCCTTATTGAAAATTAGAAAAGCATGGTAGTCTCCCCTTAGGATGGTGCATGCTATGTAGAGGAGCACGAAATCCTAAGGAGAGAAAGGAGAGGTAGAGATGTTGTGGAAAAAAACACATGACAAGATATATTTGTGGCATGTTGTCACACATGTAAGGGAAAACACATAAGAACTACAACATCAAGAACAAGAAAAGTAGAGATGAAGAAATCAAGAGATAGGGAGGTCTAATAATTTAGGGTCAAAACTATTCATAGATACAAATAAATAGTTATAATATAGTATATATATCAACTTTGTTGTAGGAATAATGTCAGCTTATTAAACTCAAATAACACCTTAATGAAACAGTTTATCAAAGAATCTAAGAGAATAAAGTGAATTTAAAGCAAACAGATTCTTCAAATCCATCTCATCATCCTCTATCTCCAAGGATTCGTTGTAAGCTTCTTGCTCTCAGATTTTGTAAGCAAAAGCTCTACATAATGACAACCTAGAGAATGAGTAAATATGCAAGATGCAAGAAACCAGGTTCCTATACTAAATGATGATGGAATGACATATTAGATATGCAACTAATGGATATGAAAATGCTTGAGATAATGAAACTATGATTCTATGCTATGATGTTTGACGTTGGAAGACTATAATTATCTTTCTATGCAAATAATCCTGTCTTTTCAAAGAGCCAAAGAGTCTTATTTATAGATTTTTGGAGAAAAAGCTTAGTTGGCAAAAGATCAGCAGTTGAGATTCAGTCTAGATAAATCGACGTTGAGAGATGAAAAAGTTGGAGAAGATAATGGAGAAGGGATAGAAATTTCTTGCAAAAGACTAGGAAGAAGAATAGGAAGAAAGTTCTAATTTTGTTGAAAGGATAAAAGCACATTCAAATCTAATTTTAATTTTTCAATTTTGGTTGCAAAATAGCTGCAGACATGTGGTCAATAGATTTTTTCAATTTTGGAAAGAATTGGAATATTTCAATTTTAGAGTTGGAAGAAAATGAAATATTAAATAAAACAAATATTTGAAACTTTGTTTATTCAATAAAAGAGGAAAATGAAAAATTAAATAAAATTTGATCTAATTTATTTAATTAAGAAGAAGATGGTTAATAATTAAATAATACAAATTATTGTAATTGATTATTTAATTAAAGTGAAAGATTAAATAATTAAGTAAAACAATTATATGAAATTGTATATTTAATTAAAATGATGCAATTAGAAGAATGTGATCAAAATGAAAGAATTAGAATAATGAACTAAATAAACATATATTTCTATTTATTTAATAATAGTTGGAAAGAGTTAATTAATCAAATAAAATTATTTAATTAGTCATATTTATCTAGACCAATTTTAGGCATATACATTTTTCCCCTCTTTGAAGTGATGTGTTTTACGCATTGCTTAAAAGAATTAAAAAGCTTGTCCCAAATGTGAATTTTGGAAAATTGATGCTCGTATGCCCCCTTGGATGATGAGCAAAGGCAAGAGGAGAGTGGGAGTGATGAGGAGGATGATGACGACGACGATGATGATGGGGATGGAGGTGGGGATGATAGGGGTACTCTAGTAGCGGTACATGTACCACAAAGGAGACACTCTACTGAAGGCAATGGGACTGATACAAGAGGTCCATCAGATCAAGGGCAGATAGCCACATTACAGACTACTATGCAGAGCCTACAGGGTTAGCTGGGACAGGCTTAGACATTGATAGCCTAGTTAGAGATACAGGTGACTACCCTGAAAGTTAAGTGAGATGTCGCGAGAAAATAGGGTGAGGATGCTATGACTTTAGCCAAGAGGCTACAAAGAGTGTCAGAGGGGACTACCATTGGTGAGATGATGCGGGAGGTCACCCGAGTCACCCCTCAGAGGCTAAGTACTACATGAGCCATTATTTTGATGCAGTGCCTACAAAGTTGAGTCACATATGCATAGTCCCGATCTGGTCAAAATTAGTCTCGGTCTACCAGCATGGGAGTTACACAACCACCAATGAGAGGACTACTAGGCAGAGCCCCATGGGCTGGTCCATTTGGTATAGGAGGAGTAGGTGGTACTAGACCAGCAACATCCTAGGGTAGCACCAGCTAGTGATCATTGATATATAGTGTTGTGATGTACTACTACCATGATGATGTTCCATTTTAATGTATGATATTGATGATATTGATGATATGTCATGCCACATTATGATTTGTATCTCTCTTTGTTTCGATATCCTTGTACATTTATCATTGAGTTTTTATATTATGAGATGCAGCTGATATTATGGATCTATACTTTGTCTATGTGTTTCTATACGATGGATGCATTTGTGATGGATGTATGTATGATTTATGTTATGGATGCATTTATGATGGATGTAAGTATGATTTAAGTTATGGATGCATGTATTCCCTATTGTGTAATGATTATGATGTGATTATGTCATGTGATAGTATAGATGATGTTTTAATACTATATGAAATGGATGGAAATGATAATTCTTTTGTTATTTTTTTTGTATTTTTTGATGCTCACATGCATGATATGATGATGATATGATGTAATAATGCTTTTCTAGATACTTTGTATGATGTGAAAATGACAATGTGATGAAAATTGATGATGTGCTTAATATGTATGAATGATATGACATGATATGAGAACTTATATGATATGAAAATGAGAATGAAATGAATGATATGAAAAATGATAATGCAATTAAATGAATATATGATATGGAAAATGATAATGAATGAATAATAATGAAAAATGATAATGCACCTTAAATGAATGAATGAAATAGAAAATTATAATGCAACTAAAGTGAATGCAATGATAATGGATGATAATGCATGATATGAGTATGCAAGATGATAAATGTAACGAAATGGATGATAATGAGTGATATGAAAAATGAGAATGAATGATAATGTACTCAATATTTTATTAGAGAGATACGTTGTTTTTGATGCTTCGACCATGTTTATAAAATCTATAATGCCAATATAACTAACATGAATGCAATCTAAATTAACCATTCAATTGTCATTCTGAGAGCTATTTTATGTCTATTTATCATCATTGAACTTTTGAAATGTTGAAAGTAAGTACAAACACCGATGGTATAAGTTAGACCATGATGACCTGAGTACTTCTTTCATGATTTTTGATATTACAAGTGAACACAAACATCTATGTATAATTAAACTGAGATGACCTGAGCATTTCTTGCATAAACAAACAAGAATTAATCATTGTCCTATGTGAATCTGAAATGTCATCAGTAATACTTGGTAGAGAACATCCCACAAAAATTCACACAATAATAATGGTTAACTCATAGACAACAAACAAAGAAAAATGATACTTCTTCCTTGCTTCTCTAGTTCAATACATCATCGAGTTTCTCCAAAGATATGATAACAAAAATCCATAAAAGAACAAGTCAACCTTTGCTTAGAGTATTTCAATCATTATTCAAATTAGATCATCCATTTTGATTTGAAAACCAAATGTTATGTGTCCTGATAAGTGTCATGATCATGTATGATTGATTGTCAAATGTTGTCTTGTCATGGTGTTTGTTTTTGTTTAATGCATTTGTTGTACCATCATCTATTTATTGTAATAGCTCAAAATTCAAGTGCCCCCGTGGAGTCTATATTTTTCCCCTGACTAGACACAATTGATTACTATGGATATGTACAATGCATACCAAGCCATGATGAAACATGATTGCCTCTTTTATGTGCAAATGTTGGATGAAAATGATGCTAATAGGATGGTAATGTCGATATGATGGAAAACATGAACTAATAAATGGAAGAGCCAACTTGTTCACAAATGACGCCTAATTATTAGGTTTTCACCACTTGTTTTTATTGCACTTTTCAATTTTTATGATTTTTTTTGTATTTTTTAGCTTTCTTTTTGCCAAATGTTGATTAGATGCTTGCATAGACACAAACATGACACATTAGGGGGTTAGAAACACTTAAAACAACCTAAAGAGGTGCTAAAAACTAAAATTTCACCTTTTGAAAAAAGTTGTCTAGGCCAGGTCTGCCTGTTTGGAGGGAAGGTCCGCCTGTCTGGAGGGCAGGTTCGCCCCTCTGTGAAAAATATGCAAAAAATAGTTTTTGGAGTCTATGGAGTGCAGGTATGCCCCTGGGAAAGGTTGGGTCCGCGCCTAGAGATTAGGTTCATCTATCTATTAGGTCAGGTCTACCCCTCAAGCTCGGGTCCTCCCTTGGATGGTTGGGTCCACTCCTCTGCAACCTACACCTGTAAAAAGTGAAAAAACAACAAACATGAAAAATATAGACCCATTTGTTGGGTCCCACAAATCATGCCAGAAATGTGACTAGGCAAAAATACCTATTAGAAAATGGGCAACAAACAAAAGATTGCAAACAACAAATATAAACACCCTAAACCTCAAGATTGGGAAAATGATTACTTAACAAAACAAAATGGAACCTTTTACCTTATTGAGTTGTCCTTTAGTTGGCCCTTCGATCTTTGATGTAGTGTATGCTCCTTTGATGGAAAGAGATGCAAGTGTAGGATGAAAGATGAATGGAAAATAGGTGATAATGGATGCAAATGTAAGTATTTTGCTAAGTATGGCTCAAGAGAAAAATTTGCAAGAGTTTGGCTAGCATAATGATCTCCCCAACAAAATGAGAGAAAAGAGGGGGTATTTATAGAGAATTTTGAATTCTCTAGAGAAATGTATTGTTGGGATTAAACCAACAAGGCCAAGATGTAGGGCTATGGTGAGTTGAGAACTCACAAGCCCTCACATTTTGACATGTGGCATGTGAAGTGGCTTGAGAAAGATGATGTGTAAATGAGTTGGAAGGAGAGTACATGACATGAAGGTACTACATAGTACCTTAGGATTGGACAAGATCTCCTCATAAAGGAGGCCCTTGTCCCCATGTGGGTGAGAGGACACATGAGGAATTAAAAATTCCTCAAATATCCACACTGGAATGAGAGAAAGAATTTAAAATTCTTTGGAATGCATTGGGGGATTAAATGTGAATTAAAAATTCACATGGAGAAAGGGGTGCCTTCTCCAAAAGGAAAAAGAATTTAATAGGGTTGACTTAGGACACATTCCATAAATGACATGGAGATTAGGTTGACCTAATTAAGTGATTAAAGTTGTGCAAGTACCTAATTATGCAAATTAATGATAGATTAGAGGCAAGTGGGAGAAGGGGAAGAGTTCACATGTGGCTTGATGTGACAAGTCAAATATCACATGGGGAAGAGAAAAATGGAATTTAATATTCCTTGGAAGGATAAAAGGAATTAAAAATTCCTTGAGAGGTTGATTAGGCTAGTTAATGAAGGATTAGATGAGGGTTAGGTGGCTAAGAGAGATTAGAGGCCAACTTGAAAAAGTTGGAGGATGTGACACATCCTAATCAAGGATTAGGCATGTGCACATCTTTAATGATGAAATTAGAAGATGGATTATAATTAGATAAAAATGATGGAGGATGTGACTTATGAGGAATTAAATAAATGTCATATTTATTTAATTCATTTGATGAAATGGGGAAGGTATTTAATTATTTAACTAGATATCTTAGGGATTAGAAGAGATTTAGAGGTATTAATTAAATAATAGTGATATTACTTATTTAATGGGGATAAGGGGATGCTTAGATGAAAGGGGATAAATTTGGATAAATTAAGTGTCTTAATTTAGGTGTCTACATTTTGCCCCTCTTTGAGATGGTGTTACGAAGTAGCATCATTTAAAACAATATTAAAGCATAGAACCTAGAAGAAGATGGTTAGATTGGGAAAGATGCCCCAGTCATTCAAAGGAGTGACTAGGAAGGGGAAAAAAATGATTAAAATTAGGGATGAAGGATGCCCCCTCGAGAGGACATGTGGGTTCAAGAGAACATGGGTGTGCTCTAGAAATGAAGGAGATGATGCAAAGTGATTGGGAAGAAAGGTTGAAAAGGCGACAGGAGATTGGGAAGGGATAGTGATGAAGGATGAATGGATGGGGGGACTTTGATAGATGAGAGGATGGAGATGAAATGCAATCTAAATGCAATTTACTATCATTAGAAGCAATGATTTTTGCTATAGCAGAAGACACGATACAACAAGGTATAAAAGACCAAGGAAGATTAGTGTCTAATGCATGAAACAAACACATCAAACAAGAAGGCTATCCCAGCACCCCAAAGTTGCGATAACCTTAGTTGAGCTAGGTATTGGGATAACCACAAGCACACAAGGATTCCCTAGCATAACACAAGACCTCAAGGATCTTGGTGGGTACTACATGGGACAATCAAGAATATAGCAACAAAAAAAAGATCAAGACACGCCCCTATGTTGACTAGTCAAAGCACACCATGATATGATGGATCAAGGCGACCATGACAAGTGATGATAGGGAGCTCAAATGATAAAGAAAAGCCAAAACATCAAAAGATCCCAATAAATTTCATAAATCATTTGCCATAGGATCAAGGGGATAGATGAGATTGATGAGGTCTGTTAGGAAGGATGCATCCTGTTGAGACCGATGATGGATACTAAACTGAAAGATCGATATGATGTAAGATATTCAAAACCGATTGGATTTGCTGATACATGTTGGAGAAAAGTTCCAAATCACCCAGGAGCAACCTGCAACTCAACCTTCACATCCGAGAATAAATAATCACAAAATAATGTGATAAGCTTAGTTAAAGCTATGATCATTGAATAATCATGTACATAGAAGCCTATTAAATAGGCAAGAAATGCGGTGAACAAACTCACCGTCACAAAACAAGATGAGTCACGAGTAAAACTACCCGAGACAAATCTAAACAAATATTAAATATAAGTGTCCTAAGTTAAGCTTAAGACAAAGTGTAAAAAGTAAAAACTATTTACACCAACACCCCCCCTTAAGTGCAAACTTAGGGAGATTATTATGCAAGATGAAATGCAAATATGAGTCCCAGCTACGAGGCCATATTAGGTACTCATGTACAAATGCAAATGAAATCTCTCACAACCGGAGAAAAAGGAGAAAACCCAGTGGGAAAAAACTCCTCCCCAAAAGAGAGATACAATACAATAATGATATCCATCACAAATCCAATCAATCTCTATCCATACAAAGGATGATAAAATAGATCATAGGACCCCCCCATAAGAGATAACCTGCTGCAAAAAGAAGCACTGGAAGTACCCTGTGGAGTAACACTGGAATCCTGAATGTGGCAAGCAAGGAAAGATACTTTTGTTTGCTAGAAACCATATTAGAGTCACTCAAGGACTCAAGTCGGAATCATGATAGAGCAACAGTAGACTCGATGCCAAGGAACACTGGAAAACTCACAAACTGGCACAACTCTGGAATCTATGAAGCAACAGTCGATTGAAAGATGATCTGAAAATGAACTGAAGTACAACGAAAATATGAAGATGTGAGTGCAACTAGATCATCAAACTTTGATGAGAAATAAATGTAGCCAAATGACAAAATTATGAAGAAACATCAGCATTACTGAAAAGTTGAGATCGCCACCTTTCCGACGATATTTCGTTTGCAAAATTTCGCCATCTGGAGCTAAAGTTATGTAGAAATGAAAAAAGGCACTTGACACATTAACTGAGTGCAAAATTTAATACTTAATGGGGTAAAAAAATATGGCTCCTAGTCGCGCCATATGACCACCTTATTGAAAAAAAATTAGGCATGCCACCGCCATTGGTGGTGGGCAAGCAGAGCGGTGGTGGTGGAGTGGTGGTGCTCCGGTGGCCGAGCCACTCGGGGGCCACCCCACCCCGTCAACTTACAAACCTTGTTTCGGCTGCTTCAAAGTTTTAATAAACTTTTGAAAATATATAAAAGCCAATAAAAAATGATTTTACCACAGACTTGACAAAGTACCATCACCCGATGAGGATTGAACGCCCGATGTAGGAATATGAATGCCAGTGACCACTAGATCTGAGCAGCCTTGTGAACGGACGGTGGTACCTTTGATGGACAATAGATAGGATGCCAATGAAGGAGCTTAGTGGATGGAAAAGACCAGATGATGCCGATGCTCAGGCAGGAGACATTCACCAGGGCCGACGATGAAGTTCAAGCTAAGGCCAATACAGATAGCCGCGATCAGTAAATGACGCTGATTGAAATGAATGCCAAACAATAGTTACAGACCACCAAATATCTGATGGGATATAATGTATGACATTGATAAAAATAAAAGACGCGATCAAATGATCACTTCAAAACCCGATAGAAGAATCTGAGGTATATGCCGATCCCTTAGAAATTGTCGACGACCTCAATAGGAAACTCTCGATGCCGGAGAGGACTAAAAAGACCATGGATGTGATCCGCCGAACTTGGAGAGCAACCGGGATCCACCGAATAGGGATCAGATGACCAGCAGATTAGATGTGATCATCCTCCGATGAAGGAGTTAAGACGGGCTGATGAAAGTACCCAACCGACCCAATGCAGGAATTACCACCAAGTGTGTAGATCTAACCGAAGTAAACATATAGATCTCATAGGTACGGCGGTGAGAGAACCCTGTCACGGATTGGTTGCCGATGAAGATGAATTGGAATACACCTTCTCCGATGAGTGGCCACCGATGAGGACGTACGCCGATGTTGTAAGGAGACTGGTTGGCCGTGTACGCAGATTGCAATTAATCCGCAGAAAATTCAAAATGTCGATGGAAGAAGGGCAATGTGCCAAGTACGCATAGCGCAATGATGTAGGCTACCGATAAAGGTACCATGCAGATGATGGCTGAAGGACAAGCCGTGGGAAAATTGTGACCACCGGCCTTTAAAGCCAAGTGCATACCCTCCAACGATGGCAGAGAGAGGTATATTCACCCGATGATGGCGAATAAAAATTTTCCCCAAATTTTACAAATTAAATCACAGAAATATTTTGCGAAAATATTTTTTGCGAAATAAGATGCAGGCTAACCACATGGAGGTCTGCCAAAACACCAGTGGCAAGAGATTCTCAGTGGAAGGAAGGGCAGGAGGCCTGCTCTGATACCATGTTGGAGAAAAGCTCCAAATCACCCAGGAGCAACTTGCAACTCAACCTTCACATCCGAGAATAAATAATCACAAAATAATGTGATAAGCTTAATTAAAGCTATGATCATTGAATAATCATGTACATAGAAGCCTATTAAATAGGCAAGAAATGCGGTGAACAAACTCACCGTCACAAAACAAGATGAGTCACGAGTAAAACTACCCGAGACAAATCTAAACAAATATTAAATATAAGTGTCCTAAGTTAAGCTTAAGACAAAGTGTAAAAAGTAAAAACTATTTACACCAACAATACAAGTGGATCCCGTTTGTTAAGAATTAGCTATATAAGGGCATAGCTTGATGACATGACACAAGAGAGATGACACAAGATAGGAGACTGACACATCTTAGTGACCTAGGGGCTTGGGGGCCGATCAAAGATTAGCCTTGCCTATGTGAAAGCGCAAAGCCCTTGTAGTTCGATAAAAGGCTAATGACAGTCCATAGATAAAAGTGGAAAGAGGATGATGAAGATCAATAATACACGATAAAAGAACAGACATGAAAAACATAAAGACCGATGATAGATGATAAAGGAGCCCTAGGGACGAATCAAATGATCGACCTTGCCTACGTGAAAGTGCAAGAGCAACATAGTTTGACAAAAGGCCAAAGACAAATGATAAATAAAAGATGATGAGATAACCATGACAAGCAAATAAAATGATGGAATTGATACGATGAGATAAGATAGACCTGTTGGATTAGATAGGATGATGGTGATAATGAAGCTCAGGGATGGGATAGTTATCCAAATCATCAAAAGATGAATTAGGAGAATGATATGATGGAGAGATGAGGGTCGAAAAAGGAAAGGAGATTGAAAAGATGTGCAAAAGGAGCAGAAGTGATGATGATAAGATAGATGGCATTGGATTGTGTGGGGAGTATCCTATAGCTAGATACCAATGACAAGGGATTATGAGATGGGATGAGGATAGAGGATGGGGGGAGGAAAAGGATTGTTTGGATGGATTTGATAGAGGGATAAAGATTTGGATGAGGAAAAGGTGACCAAATGGATAGATGAAAAGGGATGCTATGATGGAAGGATAGGAAGATAAGGATGGGGAGATGGATATAAGGATTGTGTGGAGGGATAAAAGATAAGGATGGGAAGATGGATATAACAATAAGGAGATGAGGATAGGGAGATGGAAGGGATTGCTTTGATGGAATGAATGATGTCTCCAAGGACTATATCACAAAGGAAGATAGATGCCCCCACTCTAGATATGTCATGTGCGAGGAGGCATGAAGGATGCAATAGAGAAGGATAGTAAAATAGGATGGATGGATAATGAAGGGAGATTGAGGGTAGCATGATGGGTGGATAAGGAAGGTAGACGAGTGCGAATGAGGAGTAGGATAGTGTGTGGATGAGGGGAATGTATGCTAAGAGGTGTCCAAAGCATTTTTATATGTTTGCCCCTATCATTATCAAGATTAGAAGAAGGATGGAAGGATTGGGATAAATGAGATATGCCAAGCAGGATGTGAAAGATAGGTAGGATGGAGGGGATGAATGAAAATGGCGTATAGCAAGAAGATGGCTGCATAGCTGGAAGCACAGTAGGAAGCATAGCGGCTGGAGGGAATGCATATCAGGAAGTTGCCCCCAAGTGCAGATGGGGATTTACACATGATGCCTATTTGCCAGGTTTTCATCATGGTACTTATCCAAGGTGCTTGTTTGCCAATTTTTCACCATTGTCCAGACGAATTATTTCTCTTTACTATTTTTTATTTTTATTTTTCTAATTTATTTTATTTATTTTGGATTTTGGATTTTTTGAATTTTTGCATTTTTGATGTTTTGGATTTTTGAATTTTTGCATTTTTGATGTTTTGAATTTTTGGATTTTTGGATTTTTGACTTTTTGCATTTTTGCATTTTTTGGATTTTAACTTTTTGGGTAGCATGTGAAAGGAGATGGATAAGGATAGGGAGGCTAATAAGTGGATTTAGAAGACATGCAATAAGGATATGGATGAAGGAATCAAGCATCAAGTTCCACACAAAGTGTTAAGATCCCATATTCAAAGTGACTGTTGGACATTGGTACAATCTTATTAGAATAAATAGATTATGCAAGAGGATGAATTAGAGGGATTTGAGAAGGGAAATACATGGGATAATGGATGGGATGTTGGAAAGTGTATGGATGGAATGATGGGGTGGATATGTGATGGGGAGATGTGCTTAGGACCAACATTGGCACATGTGGTGGTGGAAGTGTATGATTGGATGTTCTTACAGATTTTTCATTTGATGGCATTGTATCTTTTTTCTTTGGGATCCACATGGTTTTGATCTTTTCTTTGGTGGGCCTTTGTGGCCTATGGATTTGATTTGGATTTATATTTTTCTTCTCTTCACCATGTCTTTTAGAGGGGTCATGGGGAGCTTTAGATTCATGTGAATGTTTGGGTTTATGTATTTTTACTTTAGCATCCAAAGTGATTTTCATAGCAATGGGATGGGTGCAAGGATATGGGTGATGTGGAGCAATGGAGGTAAGATTATGAGGATTATGTGTAGGCATGTGCCTTTGTTGGTCCTGATTAGGGGATGTACGAGATGAATGTTTATGATGGATGACATGGATAGGTGTTGGATGGATGAAAGGATGAGATGGAGGAGATGATTTTAGGGTATAGGGGCCCAAAATAGATGTAGGACCTGGAGGAAACATGGACATAGTAGATGGAGGATGGGAGATGGTAGAGGGAGGAACATAAGAACCCAAAATGGATGGAGCGGATGAAGGAGGAATGAGGATGGTTGTTTTGAGGCGATACAATGGAGGAGGGATGGTAGTATATGATCTGGTGGAGCAATGGGAAGAGCTGAAATTTCTTTTGGAAGAGGCTCGTTGAGGATGTCTAGAGGTTGTACCCATATCTTTAGATTGTGAGTCTTGGGAAATAGGTCCAAGACCTTGCATGCAGATTTTTTCTTTGACTTGGATGGACTCTAAAATACCTTGCTCATGAAGGCCTAGACCTTTTCCTTGATAGTTCATTTTCTTGAGCATGCGATCCATGATAGGATTTGTGTTATTTTGAAAACATGATGCGAGTCCATTATTAGGTGGAGGATGATGGGTAGTATATACGCTATGTTTTTCTTCTGTGAGGAGGCCACCATGCAAGAATGTGAGAGTACCAAGGGGATATGCAAGTGGTGTGGGAATAGCAATTTTAGGTGATGATGGGATAGTAGTATTTAGATGAGTGGTATCAGGAGAGGGAGTAGGGGATATGATAGGATCTGGATTTGTGGTAGCAGACTCATATGATGGAGATAGAGATGGAGTGGTGGAATCTTGAATGACAAGGGGATCATGGAATGGAATGGATGGGGGACTCTGATCTTGAGGTGGACTAGATGAGATGGTAGGATCTTGATCTTGAGAAGGGGATATATTGGCATACTTTGGATTAGGCTCTTGGCATGAATCATTGTGTGTGGGAGGAATGATACTAGAGTCTTGGTGGGACTCTTCAAGTGGGGAAGATGGAGGGATTGAGGATTTAAAACATTAATTGCTATGGATTTTAGTGGATTGGATTTGGGTGTCATCAATGGGTTCGATGATTCTTGGAGTAGGAAGAGGGTGTTTAATGGATTCGGTAGATGTGATGATAGGATATGGGGGCTCAGTGGATTCAGAGGGTGTGATGGTTTTGATGGTTTGAGTGGTGCTAGGGGTGGTATCATCAATGATAGGTATTGGGTGGAGAAGGGTCTCATCACCAATGACTATGGATGATGGGTTGGGATGGAATGATTCTAGAACTTCAAGGTGTGGAGTGGGAGATGTCTTCTTTTTAATAAGTTCCTGGAGAACTTCTAGAGTGAGAAACTTGAATACTCTAGGCTGAGATGGCATGGTAGGAGTGGATGAAGGATTATGAATTGGTGGGGGATTAGTAATAGGGATTAGTGGACTAGGATTAGATGGGGGAATGGGATTGGATGCAGGACTAGGAATAGATGGGGGATTAAGATTAGATGAAGGGTTAAGATAGGGGTATTGGAATGGTGTACTAGGACACAAGGATATGAATGGTGGATTAGGATGGGAAGAGTGAGGTGGGGGATTGAGATATGGAAATGTGGATGTCGGATTAGGATAAGAAGATGTGGATGTTAGATTAAGATAGGTTGGTGTGGATGTTGGATTAGGATATGAAGGTATGAATGTAGGATTAGGGTGAGTAGATTGGTATGGAAGATTAGGGTAGTGGCCATATGCAGATGAAGGATTGAGATATAGGAGGATGTGGATGGGGGATTAGGATACGAGTATTGTGATGGCAGACTAGGATAAGAGGATGTGGTTGTCGAATATGATGGATATGATGTATATCCCTTGTCAAAGGTAGCATAAGGAGCCTGATTAGGAATGGATGAAGACATAATAGGATAACTTGAAGGGGTGATTGGATATTGGAAAGTAGGTGGAGAAAACTTACTAGCAATGATAGTGTCAAGGGGATCTATGTCATATTCTTCTTGATCGACAAGACTTTTGTTATTGTTGTCGACGTAATTAGGGTTTCCCTTGACTACTATTGATGGAGGATAAGGATCCATGATGATGAAAGGATGAAGAGGATGGATCAAATATTTTGGATGGGAATAGACCAAAGCTCAAATCAAGATTTAGGTCAATCTTAGATCATGATTGGATTAAAGCTCGGACTAGGATGATTGGATGATGCGATGGGATTGATTCTGATGATCGGATTTGATTATCAAAGGATGATTATGACACCAAATCTACTTCAAGATGGAAGTAGATTGATTGGGTCAAAGGTGATTGGATAGGGATGCAATTGGATTGGATTAGATAAGATCAATCGATGATTGATAAGATAGACTGAGGGATTGGATAGGATGATGAATGGGATTGGAAAACCCCGCTCAAAGATTACCCTAGGTGACGTAGGATACTGATTGATCGGATAAAAGGATAAAAGAATGATTGCAGCACCAAATCCACTTTAAGATTGAAAATGGATTGATTGGGCTGATGATGATGATTGACTGATTTAGGAAAAATGACAATCCTAAGCAAATGTTGGTGATGACGATCAGATCAGACACTTAGGTCAATTTGGATAATAACTCGAGGTGAAGTTCAAGGGATTTGGATGGGGAAAATGATGCTTTGATACAAGAAATGGATGAAAAAATACTCAAAATGAGTAAAAGATTTATCGGAATAGATGAACGACTACTCAGAACAAGTAAATGATTGCTCCCAATAGATGAATGATTCTCGGAATGAGAAGATGAAGGTTTGGAATAGATGAAAGATTACTCAGAACGAGTAAACAAATAATCGAGAGGGATGAATGACTACTCAAAATGAGTAAACAACTTCTCACAATGGATGAATGACTCTCAAAATGAGAAGATGAAGGTTTGGAATAGATGAAACATTACTCGAAACGAGTAAACAATTGATCGATATTGTTGAAGGAGAGTTTGACATGATGGAAGGAGGTGTGAAATGGATGAATGTTTACTTGGAATGAAAGCTTGAAATGATAGGAGGTGTGAAATGGATGAGCGTTTACTCAAAATGAGTAAATGAATGATCGAAACGATAGAACTAGAATTCTAAATGGTGAAAGGAGGTTTGAAATGGATGAACATTTACTTGGAACAAGTAAACAGATGATTGAAGAAGAGGGAACGAATGTTTGGAATGGATGGATGAAAGGTTGAAATGAGTAAATGATTGATCAGAAAGAATGAATGAATGCTCAGATTAGGAGGTTGACTTGTGGAATGGATGAAAGGTTGAATTGAAGAAGATGGAAGGAGGGATCTTGAGATTTGTTTCAATATCTAACAATCTTGATTGTAGATAGACTAAAAATCAGATTAGGATTAGATTAAAGCTTAAATTAGGATTGGATTGAAGCCTAGAATGATTGGAGGATGTGATGGGATTGATTCTACACCAAATTTTGGGGTTTAAAGGACGTAAGGTGTTGACAATCAGATTTTGCTAGATTTGGCAATTTTTAAAAATTGTCAAATTTTTCCTTTTTAGGAAACTTCATAGACATACTTTTGAGAGTCCATTTTTTTCCCAAAAAATACCCAAAACTAAGATAGGATGAATTTCCAACTAACATCCCAAATGTGAGACATGTATTCTGAGTTATTAACGAAAATAATTTTTCAAAAACTAAAAAAAACACTAATTTGCAATTGTGAGGGTCAAGATGAAAGTTTGAGGCCCCTCATATCGCAACCACCCATAAAATTTTAGCCCAAACAGACACCTTAGTCAAAAGTTATGGCCCTCGGAAGTTTCGGCATAAAAATCAAAACTCTAGAAACGAAGTCTAGGTGATTGGGCTGGATGATTCAATGATGGATATGGACTCTAATGATGTTCTAAATAGCACTTATGTGATTTTGGTGATGAAACGATGAGTTTCAAAAAAGTTTTGATGACAGGAAAATGGGTGCTCGGAATGACTTAACGAAGGGTGGAATGATGAAACGGATGATAAATTGACTGGTCAAAGGTCAGGTCTGCCCCTAGAGGGAAGGTCCCCCTATCCAGAGGTCAGGTCTGCCTATGGAGGGCAGGTCCACCTGTCATACAAAAATTTGTCAAAACTAGTTAAAATAGGTTGAAACGGGTTGGTTCAAAGGTCAGGTCCGCCTGTCGGGAGGGAAGGTCCACTTGTGGAGGGCGAGTCTACCTGTCAGAAGGGAAGGTCTACTTGTGGAGGGCGCGTCTACCTGTCAGAAGGGAAGGTCCACTTGTCAGACAAAAGTTGGTCAAAACAGGCTGAAAAGTGTTGGTTCAGAGGTTAGGTCCACCCCTAGATGGGTCACGTTCACCACTGGCAGGAAAGTTCACTTGTTGAGAGGGTAGGTCTACCTATTAGACAAAAGTTTGTCAAAATTAGTCAAAACAGGCTTAAAAGGGCTGCTTCATAGGTCAGGTCTACTCGTGGAGAGCAAGTCTGCCCCTGGTTGGGCAGGTCCACCCCTGGAAAAGGTCAGGTCCACCCCTGGAGGGCAGGTCCACCCTTCGGTGAAAATGATCCAAAAAATTATTGTTTAAGCACATGAAACGAGGAGATGGATGCTTGGAATGGATGGATGAGTGCTCAAAATGGATGAATGACTCTCAAAAAGAGCGGAGGAAGATTTGAAATAGACGGACGAGTACTCAAAACGAGTGAACGAGTGCTCAGAATGGATGAATGAGTAATCAGAACAAGTAAATAGTGACTTGGAATGGATGAAGGACTCTTGAAATGAGGAGATAGAGCTTCAAAATGGATGAATGTTTACTTAGAATGAGGAAACGAATGGTCAGGATGGCAGAATGGGAGTTTGAAATGGTAGAAGGAGGTTTGAAATGGATAAACGTTTACTCGGAACAAGTAAACGAATGATCAGAATGACTGAACAAGAGCTTGGAATGATGAAACAGGGTGTGAAATGGATGAACGTTCACTCAGAATGAGTAAATGAATGATCAAAATGGCAAAACGAGATTTCAAGATAATAGACGAAGGTTTGAAATGGGTGAACGTTTACTCAGAATGAGTAAACAAATTATCAGAATGACAAAATGAGAGTTTGGAATGATGAAATAGGGTGTAAAATACATGAACATTCACTCAGAACGAGTAAATGAATGAACAAAATGGTAGAACGAGAGTTCAAGATGATAGACGAAGGTTTGAAATGGGTGAACGTTTACTCAGAACAAGTAAATGAATGATCGAAATGGTGAAATGAGTGCACGAAACAATGAAAGGGGTGTCTAAAATGATGAAATAGGTGATAAAATTGACTTGTCAAGGGTCAGGTCCACACCTAGGATGGGTCAGGTCTATCCCTAGATGGCAGGTCCATCTGTCGGGAGGGCAGGTCTACCTATCAGACAAAAGTTGGCCAAAATTAGCTAAAACAGGATTAAAAGGGTTGGTTCAAAGGTCAAGTCTGCCCTTCGATGGGTCAGGTCCACCCCTGGAGGGAAGGTCTACCCCTAGATAGGTTTAAGCTCAATTTTTGAAAAGATGACTAAGGCAAAGGACCCAAAACACAACAAACATCAATCAAAAGAATACGACTGAGTCAACAAAATAGAAAATTACCAGTTTCGCACAAAGAAGATAGTTCAGACATCACAATCCTAAGACTAGTAGAAGGGATATGGCTGACAAAGTCCTCTATTTTAGGATGAACATGGTTTCTAAGGAGTCCTCGATATATTCCCAATACGTGAGGCCCAAACTGTGAACACCAAACCATTACAAGCATGAGTCGGGAACCTTAGTGAGATACTAGAGGCTCGGACCAACTCTTCACATCATCCAGATGCTTTGCCAATTACAACATGGTTGGATTGAGTTACAATTTTTGCTCTCCCTCCTTTATATACCTGACTGGTGCGCGTGGTTAGGATCGTCCCTTGGGGTGATGAAATCCCCAAGTAGGTCCCCTAATAAAATAAAGAAAGGGGACACAAAAACCTAGTAAGCTACAATTTCTCATCACCCAAGATTGCCAAATGGCATAAGGGGATTGGATACGTCAAATAGTATACCAACAAGCACGAAAAACAAGATTAGTTGACACCCCTAGTTAAACTATGTACCTAAGTTATTCAAAAACAACAAGCAACAATTGATAAATAGATAACCTTGTAAGAAAAATTTGTTAGTTATTTTTCTTCTTGTTGCTTGCCAAATGTTGATTAGATGCTTGCACAGACACAAAAATGACACATTAGGGGGTTAGAAACACTTAAAATAGCCTAAAGAGGTGCTAAAAATTGAAATTTCACCTTTTGAAAAAAGTTGTCCAGGTCAGGTCCACCTGTCTGGAGGGTGGGTCCATCTGTCTGGAGGGAAAGTCTGCTTATCTGAGGGTCAGCTTTGCTCCTCTATGAAGAAACTACAAAAAATAGTTTCTGGAGTCTATGGAGGGTAGGTCTGCCCCTGGGAAAGGTTGGGTTCGCCCCTAGAGGTCAGGTCCGCTTGTCTATCAGGTCAGGTTTGCCCCTCGAGGTCATGTCTACCCCTCTGTAGGTCAGGTCTGACCCCCTACAACCTACACCTACAAAAAGTGAAACAAGAACAAATGTGAAAGATATAGACCTGTTTGTGGGTCCCACCGGGCATGCCAGAAATGTGAGTGGGCGAAAATATGTGTTAGAAAATGAGCAGCAAAAAAAAGAGTGTAGATAACAAATATAAACACCCTACACGTCAAGATTGGGAAAATAATAAACTTAACAAAACAAAATGGAACCTTTTCCCTTGTTGAGTTGTCATTTGGTTGGCCTTTTGATCTTTGATTTAGTGTATGCTCCTTTGATGGCAAGAGATGCAAGTGTGGGATGCAAGATGAATGGAAAATAGGTGATAATAAATGCAAATGCAAGTATTTGGCTAAGTATGGCTCAAGAGAAAAAATTGCAAGAGTTTGGCTAGCACAATGATCTCCCCCACAAAATGAGAGAAAAGAGGGGGTATTTATAGAGAATCTTGAATTCTCTAGAGAAATGGATGGTTGGGATTAAACCAACAAGGTCAAGATGTAGGGCTATTGTGAGTTGAGAACTCACAAGACCTCACATCTTGACATGTGGCATGTGAAGTGGCTTCAGAAAGATGATGTGTAAATGAGTTGGAAGGAGAGTACATGATATAGAGGTACTACATAGTACCTTGGGATTGGACAAGATCTCCTCATAAAGAAGGCCCTTGTCCCCATGTGGGTGAGAGGACATGTGAGGAATTAAAAATTCCTCAAATATCCACATGGGAATGAGAGAAAGAATTTAAAATTATTTGGAATGCATTGGGGGATTAAATGTGAATTTTCCAAAAGGAAAAAGCATTTAATAGGGTTGACTTAGGACACATTCCATAAATGACATGGAAATTAGGTTGACCTAATTAAGTGATTAAGGTTGTGCCAGTACCTGATTAGACAAATTAATGACAAATTAGAGGCAAGTGGGAGAAGGGGAATAGTTCAAATGTGGCTTGATGTGACAAGTCAAATATCACATGGGGAAGAGAAAAAAGGAATTTAATATTCCTTGGAAGGATAAAAGGAATTAAAAATTCCTTGAGAGGTTGATTAGGCTAATTAATGAAGGATTAGAGAAGGGTTAGGTGGCTAAGAGAGATTAGAGGCCAACTTGCAAAAGTTAGAGGATGTGACACATCCTAATCAAGGATTAGGCATGTGCACATCTCTAATGATGGAGGATGCGAGTTATGAGGAATCAAATAAATGTCATATTTATTTAATTCATTTGATGAAAGTGGGAAGGTATTTAATTATTTAACTAGATACCTTAGAGATTAGAAGAGCTTTAGAGGTATTAATTAAATAATAGTGATATTACTTAATTAATGTGGATAAGGGAATGCTTAGACGAAAGGGGATAAATTTGGATAAATTAAGTGTCTGAATTTAGGTGTCTACAGTTATAAATTCTCAAAATATGTGTGAACTTGATTTCAACAAAATATTTCTTAAAATCATCCACCATGTTCTTATAAAGCATCAAATTTTCATCTTTGGTCTGATAATCATCATTGATTTGATTGATGATAAGTTGTAAATCACCATAAACTTGTAGCTCTGTGATCCTCCATTCCAATGCTATCCTCATTCTAGTAAGCAGTGCTTCATATTTGGCTATGTTATTGGTATAAGGAAACATTAACCGATATGATTTTGGAATAGTATGCCCTTGAGGTGTGACAAATAAAATCCCTACCCCCAAGCCATGTTGTGTATAAGATCCATCAAAATATAGTGTCCATGACTACTTTGTTGTTACTATGAAGACATCCTCATCAGCGAATTCAATGTTCATCGAATGATTTACTTGTAGGGGTGCTTCATCCAATTGATCTACTATGACCTATCCTTTGATTGCTTTTAGTTCTACATAGTGAATATAAAACTTACTCAAGATCATCACCCATTTTGCTAACCTACCTATTAAGGAAGCTTTACTCAAGAGGTATTTTAAAGGATCAATTTTGGCCACAAGTTCAACTGTGTGGGCTAACATGTAGTCCCAAAAATTTTGGGAAGAAAAAACTACTACTAAACAAGCCTTTTCAATAAAAGAGTAGTTGAGCTCATTACTTGTGAAGGTCCTAATAATATAGTATACAACTCTTTCTTTTCCTATTCTATCCTCTTGTGCCAATAATGCCCCCAAGGATACCTTTGTGGGTAAAATGTAAAGTATGAGTGGCTCCTATGGTATTGGTGGAACCAAGACTAGTGGGCTCATCAGATATTTTTTGATTTGATTGAATGTTACTTCACACTTTTCATCCCATTTGAAAGGAACATTCTTATGTAAGAGATGTGTAAAAGGAAAACTTTTTTCTGGTAGTTGTGCAATAAATCTTCTGATAGCTTTTACTTTTCCTTCCAATGATCAAAATTGACTAATATTTCTTGGAGGTGGCATCTCCATGATGGCTTGAACTTTTGTTGGATCTACCTCTATTCCCTTTTCTGAAACAATGCATCCTAACAACTTTCCTGATTTGACCCCAAAGACACACTTCTTTGGGTTGAGTCTAACCTTGAATTTCTCCATTGTGACAAAGATTTTAGATAAGATTTCTAGATGCCCCTCTCTTGTGTAAGATTTTTCTAGAAAATCATCAACATAATCTTCCATGAAAGTGTGCATCATATCATGAAAAATAGTGGTCATAGCTTGTTGATAGGTTGCACCTGCATTTTTTAGCCCAAATGGCATCACATTCCAACAATAGGCACCCCATGGACATGTGAAAGCAGTCTTGTCCTTGTCCTCAGGTGCGATATTGATCTAATTATATTCGGAGAATCCATCCATAAGTGAATACATGGTGTGTCTAGCTATCAGGTCCACTATTGTATCATGCTAGGTAGAGGAAAATCATCTTTCAGACATGCTTTATTTAAATCTCAAAAATGTGTACAAATTCTAATATTCTTATCGGCTTTGATACTAGCACAATGTTAGAGATCCATGTTGCATAGTCAATGGAATGAATGAACCCTACATCTAATAGCTTCTTCAATTCTTCTTTAACCAACAATTCCACATGTGGATGCATCTTTCTAAGTATTTACTTTACTAGTTTTTCCCCTGGAATTATAGACAGATGATGCATGATGAGATTAGGATCCAGCCCAAGCATATCCACATATGACCAAGCAAAGTTGATTTGGTTGGTTTTCAAGAATTTTGTGAACATTGGTATCTCTTATTTTGTTAATGAGGTAGCTAGTTGTAGGATCTTTGGTTGTTCTGTAGTTGCTATGTTGATTTCTTCTATTGGCTCGATTAGAATAGAGGATCTCTCTTGGAAGTGTGTTGGGAGAGTGTCTTGTTTCTCATCCTTTGGTGCCTTTGAAAGTTTTTCACTGTCAGATACACTCTTTATTTTTCCTTTTTCATGATCTAACACTGCCGTTTTTTGGTTTTCACTGTTAGATCGATCTTTTAAATTATTAATTTTGCAGCTAAGAAACTTGGAACTTTCCCAATTAAAAAATTGAAGATGAGCTTCGCTAGTTGAACCTATTTTAGGATCTGAAGAGCAAAGGAAATTTATAATGGCCTCGTCATCTTGGAATATAGGGATATCAATATGGTCAGTTTGATCCCAATCAATAAGCTCAAAATGGATTAAAGGAAAAGGGTCATTTGGTTGATTGAGGTCAAGGACTGTTAAGGTCATGATATAAACATGATTAACATTCTCGTTATGGGGAAGGTCTATGATGGTATCCTCCTGTAGAATATCAATCTCATTTTGAAATGAATCATCCTCACTCAATTCATAGTCATATCATGGTTCAAATTCAAGTGGTTGAGTCCTTGAACTTTCTCCTTGTGTAAGTATAGGTGTGTATTTCTATATGACATCAACTCTTTTATCTCTCCAAAATTCATTATCATGAATTGTATCCCATTCATACTTATTTGAATTAGTGTTGGAGTTATCTTGCAAGCTAAGAATTGCTAAAACAATTTCTTCATGGGATTTCTTAGGATCCACCTCTTTTGTATTTTCTCTATACCGAAGTCTTGTTTTATCCTTTGGATGTGTTATTGTAGGCTGAATGGGCTCAACAATTCCTTCTTTTCTTTCACCTATGGGACCAGTTCCTTCATAGCCCATCCTTTGCATTATAGCTTAGCTTTTACCATATTGTTTTGTAGGAAATTTGATATGTAGAAAAAACTCATCTTCATCCTTATATAGCCATTTGAGAATTTCTCCATCTTTAGCTTCCTCTTCTTGAGTATTAGCTTTGATAATTCTTCCATTAAACTTTGTAATGGGTGCTTTTGATGTAGAGGCTCCAACAACTTGTTTTGATATTGTGGGCTGGCCATATGATCTTGGAGAGATAGGTAAGTTAGAGAGACATAATGAATATTCTCCCATTCCTTTATCTTTCAACTACAATTTTTTGTCAAAGTTCTTTATCAATTCTTGTGATTGGTCATTATGATTTGAAGGGGACCCAACAAGATCCTCTCTATTATGTGGTACAAAAGTGTCCTGGGTTGCTCTAAGATTGGAACAAATTTGACTGTTGTTGTGATTTTCTAATATGGTTATCTCTTGTCCGTCATAGGTAAATTTGAGACATTCATGGTATGTTGATGGTCCTACCTACATCTCATGGATCCAAGGATGGCCCAAAAGAATGTTGTAAGAAAGGTCTTGATCCAAAACTTGATAGAAAGTATTTTTCTGAACAGGTCCCACTCTGATAGGTAACATGATAATACCCTTGGAAACTCTCTGCTCATCATCATTTTCTTTAATTGTTATCTTCCTTCTTGGATCAATACATTCATTAGAAAATCCTAAGGCATGGACCAACTTTAAAGTAAAAATATTCAAGTCAACTCCTCCAACTATTAAGACACACTTAATTCGAGTTTTATGGACCATGACTTCTAGATAAAGCGAAGAGTTGTGTGGCTGAGACATGGAGGCATCGTCTTTCTCAAAAAATGATAGGCAAGTGAGTGACGACAAGTGTCCCACCATGGTTTGAAACTTGTTAATATCCAAATCAATGGATGCAGTTGTGTCAATGAGAGCTTTCTCTAAAATGTCTTTATGTGTTGGGGATATCTTGAGAAGCTATAAGATAGATACTTGAGCTAATGTTTTCTATAATTTATTGACTAGATTATAGTGAATTGGAGGTGTAATGGTTGTTTTGGATGAATTACCCTTTAAGATCACTTTAGCTTGTCCCCTTGTTGTCACATTGACTTGTTGATATTCATGTTTTTCCTTGACTTTGATAACATTGATCTATTGGTCATCCATGTAAATGTGGTTGATTATGTTATCATAGACATGGTTTACACTTTTCCCCTTGTTGTTTGAAGATTTTCCCTTCTGATAGTTTGGAAGAGGGTCCTTAAATGCTTGATGATCTTTATTGGCATGATGTCCCTCAATCACTGTTGTACCATTTTCTATCAAATCTTGGACTAAATTTTTCAATCCTTGACAATTATTTCTTCTATGTCCCCTGCATCTATGGTAGTCACAATAATATGAATCATTCCATGATGGTGGTTTGACTCATGGCTAATAATATCTTTGAGGTGATAAAGTGATGGCATTTTTATCCATAAGCTCTTTGAAAGCTGACTCAAGAGATTGGCCCAAAGGAGTAAAAATCCGTCGATTTGAAAAGAATTGTGATTTGACCAGATTTTCACTTTGAGTGTTATTGAGATTATTGTTGTAGTTTCCATGATTATTGCTATTGCCTTGATTGGTCCAATTTATTTTATTGGTGTTGTTGTTTCCTTGATTGGTTGAATTTCCTTGATTTGTGTCATTGTGTGAGGTACCCGATAGATTGAAGATGGATGGTTTTGTTTTTACATTGTTTACATCTACTACACCATCATTGACAATATTTTTGTTTCTAGTCCAAAATCTTGATTTGTCATTGTTGTTGTTATAATTGGATGAACTTGGATTATTTTTGTCAAGTTTTATCACTCCTTTCTTGACTAAGGCTCCTTCAGTAGTGATTGCATTCTCAATCAACTTCTCAAAATGTGGAGGGCAATGAAGGTTGAGCCTACAACTCATTGTTGGATCAAGAATTTTAATAAAGACACTCGTCTTTTCCTTTTCAGGCACTAGATGAGGATATTGTAAGAATAACCTTCTCCATCTTTGTAGAAATATGATGAAGGGTTCTCCAGTCTTTTGCTTTAATTCACATAGATCAATCATAGTCATTTGATGTTGAATATTGTAGGAGTATTGGGATATAAATTTTATGATCAACTCCTCAAATATCCTGAGAGGTGGAGTGATTTTAGAAAGCTATTCCATGGATGTTCCACACCCAAACTTCATGGGAACAATCTCAACAAGTGTGTGTCTTCATATGCAAATTCAAGGCTCGTGTTTATAAATTTCCTCACATGGTCGATAGGATCCGTTTTCCCATTGTATCTATCAAATTTTGGAATTTCACATTGTTTTGGGAATGGGATCATGTTGAGATGTCTATCAAAAGGATATGGAAAAATATCCTCCAAAGCATACTTCTTAGTTGTACCCCCTTGTATTTCCTTTATTTTTCCTTGTAGTGCTTTTATTTGTTGAGTAAGAGGACTAAGATCACCTAAGGGATTTACAGTATTTTTAGGATCTTCTTTAATGTTCTTTGTATCATAGCCAGAGGGAATTTTGGCACCATGATTTTCCAATAAAAGAAAATATCTTTCTTTATTTTGTTCTAAGATCTTGTCTAAACCTAACTGAAACTGTGGATCTTGTTCAACTTATTTAAGCATTTCATCGGTTATTTTGTTATTTGAACCATTCCCATGTGTATGCATCCTACATAAAGGATTTTCTTCCTTATCACCCATGTTGCAAAGTGGGTTTTCTCTAAATCATCTTCTCTTTGTTTTTTGGATCTTGTGAAAACAGGCATATGCTTGTATCAAATTTTACTTAGATCACTAATGGGAGTACAATTTTTTGGATAATTGATACCTTAGACAGATAGGATGATCGAACCTATTGATATGCCTAAGGAATTTCTTATTTTCAAGTTCATTTCCTAAGATAAAGGATGATAAATCCTATTGTGGAAGTTGAACTGAGAATCAAAAATTGTATTGAAATTGATGCATTTTAAGATGTTTTTGATCTTAGTTTGAAAATGATAGTTTTGCAAAAATCCTAATGTTTTCAAGTTTTTCTCTATTGTAGTAGCTGATTTGGTTGGTCGGATTATTGTATTACTGGATGAGGAATGTAAGAATGACGAATGGGTTGACCACGATTATGACTTTGTGAAAGAGCTCTTTGTTGGTAATAAGCTTGTGAATATAAAGGCTCTAAAGAAAAATAATCAGTATATCCTCTATCAAATTCATGATATCTATGGATGAAAGTTCGATAATCAAGGACCTTCCTACTTTGGTACAAAAAGTGTCTTCTTTTCAAAATTTTCTTGTAGCTAAGTTGCTTCTTGGGTTTCCTGATTCTTTTAGCAAGGGACTTTTTGAAAAACATTGTTGATTTCCACTCTTTTATCATGACATTTCACAGTTTGATTTGTCAAATATTTACGTATTTTTTTTGGATGATCTTATTTGAATTAATGTCTTGAAAACACAACAAGCAATTGTAAAATAGTTGTTTTTAAGTCCTAGAATCTACAACATTGAGTGTATGTTCAAGGATCAACCATGATCATTTTTATTTCCACTAATATTATCACAATGAAGACACTTCAAGCAGACTCACTCTTAAGGTCAAAAGGTCATCGTTAACACCAAAGCCCACATCTTAGAACTACGTCAACTCACATAGCCCTGTCACCCCCTAGAAGGTTCTTGTGTTTTTTCCTTTTCCAAGTCTTAACCAAAGCTAATGTAATGGCCAGGGTTCCTTGGTAGTTATATGGTGAGTGTCTTGGGGGAAGATTCTTCCCTCCCCTTCCACCGTGAGTGTTAGGATGTTCAAAAACTAACAAGCTTGACCTCTATTTCCTAAGGTGTTTAATTTCCGTTCGGAGCAGCAAATAAATAAAATCCCTTAAGAGACCACCTAATCTTTAGAACAAAGATTTTGGGGATGGTTATCTTGCACACTTTCGTTGAATTCAAACTTTACCCAAATCCACTTTTGATTATAGTGGGTTGGAAAACCTCGCTTTGGTTGTTCCCACTTGAGTCGTTCCCGTAGGGTGAGTGATTTTTCCCACTATAGCAAGCCCTCTAAAAGGATTTAATAAAGCAAGACATTGCATGAAATTAAAAGATGAGTCTGGCATTTTGATCAGCCAGTAAAGGGGAGAGCATATTCCTATCACCACACAATCACAACAAACAATGTTCAATTTTAAAGCCCAATTGACAATTATTTATTCTAAGTGAAGATATTGCTTTACAAAAGACATCATCTTCATTTTAACTAAGACAACAATATGTGATGACTACCCTAGGATTGGTAAATTTTAATCCAAATGGCTACCCTAGGATTGGTTCATTTTAATTCAAATGGCTATCCTAGGATTGGTTCATTTTACCTAATTGCAGAAAACATTATCATTGGTCGTGGTCACGTTAGATCCAGATCCAAATTTTTTATGACTTAATCAAAAGCGCTAGAATATTGATCAAAAGCCTTATAATATTTGTCAAAAGCGCTATAATTTTTATCAAAAGAGGTAAAAAAATTGTCAAAAGCGCTATAATATCAATTACATATGCCAAAAAGTCAATCAAAAGTGCTAGAATGTTGATCAGAAGTGCTAGAATATTCATCAAGAGTGCTAGAATGTTGGTCAAAAGCGCTACAATGTTGATCAATAGTGCTAGAATTTTCATCAAAAGCACTAGAATCTCAATCCAAAGCACTAAAAAAGTTGTCAAAAGCACTAGAATATTGATCAAAAGCACTACTATGTGTCTACAGCCGTGACTTTCTAAAAAACCTACAAAAAGGACAAAAATAGGGCAAGATCCCACTGCGGGTTCCAAAAATGTGTTGTAGGAATAGTGTCAATGTATTAAACTAAAATACCACCTTAATGAAACATTTTATCAAAGAATCTAAGAGAATAAAGCAAATATAAAGCAAATAGATTTTTCAAAGTTGTCTCATCGTCCTCTATCTCCAAGAATTTGTTGTAAGCTTCTTGCTCTCAGATTGTGTAAGCAAAATTTGTGCAGAATGACAACCTAGAGAATGAGTGAATATGCAAGATGCAAGAAACCATGTTCCTATGCTAAATGATGATGGAATGACATATTAGATATGTAACTAATGGATATGAAAATTCTTGAGATAATGAAACTATGATGCTATGATATGATGCTTGATCGTTGGAAGACTATAATTCTCTTGCTATGCAAATAATCCTCTCTTTTCAAAGAGCTGGAAAGGGTCTTATTTATATATTTTTGGAGGCAAAAGATCAACGGTTGAGATTCAGTCTACATAAATCGACGGTGAGAGATGAAAAAATTAGAGAAGATAATGGAGAAGGGATAGAGAATTCTTCCAAAAGACTAGGAAGAAGAATAGGAAGAAAGTTCCAATTTAGTTGAAAGGATAAAAGCACATTCAAATCTAATTTGAATTTTTCAATTTTGGTTGCAAAATAGTTGTAGACATGTGGTCAATTGCTTTTTTCAATTTTGGAAATAATTAGAATATTTCAATTTTAGAGTTGGAGGAAAATGAAATATTAAATAAAAAAAATATTTGAAACTTTGTTTATTCAATAAAAGAGGAAAATGACAAATTAAATAAAATTTGATTTAATTTATTTAATTAATAAGAATATGCTAATTAAATAAACTTTTGTTATTTATTTAATTAAGAGAGGGAAGCATAATTAAATAATTTTTTGTTATTTATATAATTAAGAAGAAGATGTTCAATAATTAAATAATAAAAATTATTGTAATAGATTATTTAATTAAAGTGGAAGATTAAATAATTAAATAAAACAATTATATGAAATTGTATATTTAATTAAAATGATGGAATTAGAAGAATGTGATGAAAATGAAATAATTAGAATAACGAACTAAATAAATAAATATTTCTATTTATTTAATAGTAGTTGAAAAGAGTTAATTAATCAAATAAAATTATTTAATTAATCATATTTATCTAGACCATTTTTAGGTGTATACATGAACAAACATCAATCCCCAAAGTTCTTATAACATGAAGAAGAAAACATGAAGACAAAGTGAAAATAAAATTGGTTCAACTCAGAAGAATGCCTATATGCCCCCAACGCTTTGCATCGTCCCCAATATCAAAAACAAATATTACGACACATAGAATAATGATGATACAAATAGAAGAAGTTCATGACAAATTTTTGTTCCTGTATCTAAGTACCTATAAGGGTAGTAAGGGTCCTCTAGACAGGATCACAAACATAAAAAGACAAGCATGGGGGAACACAAACACACAAACAAATATAATATATAGATAAAATAAGAGGCACCACCCTAGTCCTCATCGACCAGTAGGTCATCCTACTCCCAATCTAGATCATTATAACAGGAGAGATGAAAAACCTACAAGGGAGAGATGGCAAGGGAATTTCCCTCTAACTCACCTACAACTAGGGCCAAGGAAGAAGGCCCCTCAAGGTATTCTTCATTGATCTCTTGTGAAGAAAAGGTCATCAATTTCACAAAAACTGAGGATAAAGTTGGGATATCATTCATTGAATTGAACATGCACTTTCTAGGAGTGCCTTGTTGCAATTGTGTAGGAGAAGGATGAGGTACCTGAGATTCATTTCCAACCTCAACAAAAGGGAAAATGAAAAAATATAAGGATGTGAGGGCTGCCTTTATCACAAGGACACCACAAGAAAAGACAAAAATAGCTTTCGAAGAAGGAAAACCCTTCTTCCAACCTCCACCCATGGTGAGGTCATCCTCTAACTTGTGCTTTAATGGAGGATGTTGAATCCCTACAAAAGAAGCAAAAGTGGAGAAGGAAGAAGACAAAGTTGTAGTAGACACGACCGTCGTATTCGATATATTGATAGGCTACAAAAAAGGAGGGATGTTTGAGAGGGACATTATAAGAGGAGGCTCCATAGAGGGAGCAATTAAGACATGCATCCTTTTGGCATTAGAATCATCAGACCTAGTAGAGGAGCTAGAAGAAAGATAGAGGCAATGGGAACTAAAGCAAGAACAATAGAAGAAAGCGTAGCAACAAACGATGTAGAAATATCTGCAACTAGCTCCTCCTCCATCTTCTATGAGGTGGCATGCTTTATAGCTAGAGCCTTTCACATGCACTTGCATTCACACACAAACTAGTTACGTTAGCTACAAGCACCGAAGGACGCAACCCGAGAAGAGGTCAGGGGCTACTACTCAACTATAAGAGCATCCTTCACAACCATTTTCAATTCAAGGGTGGTCTCTTGAGAAGGAGTAGGAGGAGGAAGCATATAAGAAGAAACAAAAATAGGAGGATAAATAGACACAAGAGTCTCACCAACGAGCCTCTTATCATTCTTTTCCTCAGGAACAAGTTGAAGAATAGTTATACGCCACGAAAGTTGAGACACAGGAACAACCCCATAGTAATGCTTCCCCTTGCCAAATAGTGGGTTAGCGAACTGTGGGTGGAACATGAAACTAAAAAGCTTAACCCATGATGTGGGTACCATCACATTCCCCATGCGAGGCATAGGAGCGAGAACCGAGGATGCCACCACAAGTTGGGAAGTAGAAGCACGTGGGGTAGAATATGCAAAAGGAGAAGGCTCTAGAGCATGAGAAAGCTTATACTTCCCTTTTGATGGGGTCAAAGAAATAGCTTGTTGTTGTGCTATCATAGAAGCTTTTATAGAAGAAACATAGGGAGAGACAAAATAACTAACCTTTGGTGTTGAGCCCCTAGTCCTATATTTAACATAAGCCTTATATAAAAAATCTCCCCTTGGAGGGAGAGGTTCGACCGAGGTGGGCCATAAGTGATCTAAAGAGAAGCCCCCATTTGACACTAGCACTTTATAGCTAGTGCCATGCACCATGTTCACAGTGCCTTTGTTGGAGAAATTTAAGCATTTATGAATTATAGAGGCAATATCATTCATAGAGGCTAGCAATGGGATGCATAGCCTGACTCTAAATAGGTCAAACTCTAGGATCACAACAAATGACACATCAACAGCCTTGGGTCCCACCAATATTGGTAAATAAATAGTGCTCATAGGGGTAATAGAGTCCATCATGGGTATAAATAGTGGTATGAAATTATTTTTATCTCTCCTTATGTAAATTTTTTATGAACAAAGTTTCCTTCATTATCACATTTACGAAACTCGTCGAATCAACCAAGATGCTAGTTACAACATTGTCATTAATCTAGGCAGGAATGTATAACGAGGAAGGCTCCTTACTTAGTGGCTCATCATGCAAGGTGAAAGTTATATTAGGTATTGTACTTGCATTCTCAATAGGAGGGATACAAGTGAATGAGACCATGTTCATGTACTCAGATGAAACTAGCTTTGAGGGTGTAGAAGATTGTATGACTAAAATTTTACAAAGTGAAGGGTATGGATCAAAATAAATTTATAACTCGCTGTTAGCCTTGGCTACAAATTTATTATAATTATGTTTCTTCCCATAGAGATAGATAGTCTTGTTATTGAAGCGGTCTTGAATCTCATGATGCAGGCACACACATCACTCGGTGTCATGTCTACGCACTTGATGGAATTGATAGAATTTTTGTTCATCGTACCACTCAAGATATGGCTCAAATAAATTTTGGGCTTCTGACAATGTCAAATTTTTGTCCTTTAACAACTTTTTTAGAACATCAATTTAAGATTTAGATAATCTTGTATTTAAATTTCTATCAAGCATCGTAGGCCTTTGTATTTAGATGTAGAGACCATGTTCACAATATCCTTATTCTTACTAGAAACTAACACTACTAACTGGTTATCAAGCTGGGAGTGTGAGGATGAACCCCTGAACTGAGAGATTGTCTGTTGATATTTGTGCAGTGCTACACATAGGTGTGCAAAGGAAGGATACCTCATCAAGTAAAACTTTTCTTGCCACTGTTTGTTTAAGTTCCTGATGAAGACCTTCTAAACATCAAATTCTAGTAAAGGAGAAGGGATTTGTGAAAACAATGCTTGATAGCAAGCGATGAAGTCAATTACCTTTTTGTGGTCCCCTTGCTTGTATCAGATGAGATTAGAGAAATCCATCATTTAATTCTTGTAGTTCTCCACACATCTTGATGGACAACAAAATATATATGCATATTCTTTGGAAATAATATACTGAGATAAGAGAATGGAATTTCAATTATGCTTTGTATTTCATCCTTGTAAAACAATCTCTTTTCCATCTATCATATTGCACATATTGGAACATGGAAGACTATTATATTAATTATTGATTCTATGATTATTAGAAACTTGGAAATTAGATAGATCATTGTTGTTGGGACGGTTGATAATGCATCTCACTTATACATATTTTCACATTTTATCTATATCATTTCTGTTGGGATGGTTGATCATGCAACTCACTTATACATTTTTTCATTTTTTATCCTTGTGATATTGTAAAAGATTTGAAAGAACCTCACACTCATCCATATAGTGTGAATTACATTTTTGAGAATTAGTTTAGTCAAAGGAATATGTCATGAGACTTATCTCATCTCTCTTCTTGGATTTGGAATTTTTTTGCATAAAACATTGTATTTTTCTTCACAAGGAGAGAAATGGTGTTGCCAATTTTGGACATTCTCTAGCATTAATCTTCATTCATTCACCATTGATATAGGAGCTACTTATTTTTTAGGAATATTTAGTTTCACTCTTTCTCTCTTATGGGGGGAATATTGATTATATATTTGTGATAGATTTAGTCTGTAGAAATTCATGTTGAGTCCTACTTTATCACTTGTACATGTGTCTTTCTTCATGTTTTCTCTCTTTTGGAGATGGATTTTTTTCCTATGATTTATTCTCCCTTACTTTGTTTGTAATAGATCTTTAGTACATGGATAGATAAAAAGGATTAATCTAAATATTTGATACTTTTTGTGAGACATCTTCTATATGAAAATTCCCTTACATTTAAATCTAAAACTTCAAATTTCAAGAAGCCCCTTTTGAAAACCCTCCCTTTTTAGGAAATTTCTCTATTTCTCTCTCCAAAAACTATAAGAATAACTTTATCTCCTTGGCCCTTTTGGCTAGAACTATTTTAAGGGAGTCCATTATTAAAGCTTCATGGGATTGTATATTTTTCTACTCTACCCCAATGCTTTTGGCTCCTTCTCTTGGTTGGTAATATTGTGAAACAAATTTTCTTTATTTTAATAAAATTGTAGCTCTTTATATTGTTCCATTTTATTTTATAATATTTATATATATTTCAATTCTTATTTTTTAAAATATGAAAACTAGGGTGGATATTCCCATAGACTAGGATTTTTTTGTTTATAAATTTAATTTTATTGTCATATTCTTAGTCCTAGACACACATAGGATAAGTGCACACACTATATTTTTCTATTTTCTATTTGAATTATCATGGAGGTTGAAAGACTAAAATAGGAGCTTGACCATTTTTGGAAAGCTCCCAAACAATCCAAACCTTTTTTTAGTTTATTTAGTTATAGACATTTGAGATATTTTAATCACATCATGTTTGAATCTCTTCATCTATTTTTTTTGTTATTTCATCCATTATAATTAGTTTATTTTTGTTTCTTTACTATCTAATTATTTCTCAATTTCTATCATTTTTCTCTTTGTTTCTTGTTGTACATGTGAGTTTAAAATATAGTAGGTGTTCCAAATTTTGTAATTTTTCTAGATCATAGCACAAGACCTAAACTACAATGCATGACATGGATGATAGTACACTATGTAGATCTCCAAACATCACATTAGTATCTTGGACAATAAGCTCCATTTCTTGTTCATGAATTGCTCTATTTCTTCTCTTTACACTTTTGAATCTAGTTTTTCAAATTTTCAATTTAGTTTCTTGTATTTGAGCATTTTTAGCATAGTTATATTTTAA
>VDFB02030044.1:222697-309302 GCA_007258455.2 Sequoia sempervirens | reverse complement strand
GGGTTACATAAAGCTAATAAATTGACCTAAGGGGTGACTAACCAATTGGGTTGTTATGTGTAGAGAGTTTTAAAACAATATATGGGTTGCAAGTTTCATAACACCTAATGTTTTCCAACTTGAAATTGTTGTACATTTGAAAACATTTTCTTACTTAGAGTACAAATTTTTAATGAAAGAAACTTTCAAAATTTACCACAACTATTACTTAGAGTAAATATTGTGTTTCAATTTCCTCATATGATGGAAAAAGAAATCCACAAAATAGTTGCAGGTTGGAAAACATAGTGAGTTGTGAGTGATTGCATTCTTCTTGTTCTAAGCTCAAGGTTGGAGAGCTTGGGGAGGATTTCCAATTGGGGTATGCATAAAACTAATCAAATTGACTTGAGGGGTGACTAACCAATTGGGTTGTTATGTATAGAGGGTTTTACAACAATGTGGGTTATAGGATTCATAACACCTAGTGTTTTCCAACATGCAATTGTTTTAATGAAAACCTTTTCTTATTTAGAGAGTGTGAATGTAATGAAAGACACTTTCAAAATTTACCGCAACTATTACTTAGAGTAAAAATTGTGTTTCAATTTCCTCATATGATAGAAAAATAAATGCACAAAATAATCACAGGTTGGAAAACACAATGGGTTGTGAGTGATTACATTTAGGTTGTTTTAAGCTTAAAGGTCGAGAGCTTGGGGAGGATTTCTAGGTGGGGGAGACATAAAACTAATCAAATTGACCTGAGGGGTGACTAAGCAATTGGGTTGTTACATGTAGAGGGTTTTACAGTAATATGTGGGTTGCAGGTTTCATAACACCTAGTGTTTTCCAACCTACAATTATTGTAAAGGAAACCTTTTCTTATTTAGAGAGTACAAATGTAGTGAAAGGCACTTTCAAAATTTATGACAACTATTACTTAGAGTATTAACCTCATTTTATTTTAATGATAAAATCTCCTTATTTTTAACTCCTTTTCATAGTAGTTAATATTAGTCTTTTGTTGTTTTTCTATAATTTCAACACTTCTAACTATTGTTTTTGCATCTACAAGTTGATCATCGACACATTTTTCCTCATCTACATTGCTCTTACCTATTAACACCCCTTCCTATTCATTTTCATGATCTTGTAACTTCTTTTTCATCTTTTACTTGAAGCTTTGTACATCAGCTATTCCCTTATCATCTTAATTAGATTGTTACGTGTAGAGGGTTTACACCAGTATATGGGTTGTAGGGTTCATGATACCCAATGTTTTCCAACCTGCAATTAGTGTAATGAAAACCTTATGTTATTTAGAGAGTACAAATATAATGAAAGACACCTTCAAAATTAGCACAAATTTTAGTTAGAGTAAACATTACATTTCAATTTCATGATATTATCAAAAAACAAATGCACAAATTAATCGCAAGTTGGAAAACACAACAGGTTGTTAGTAATATGATTGTGCTTGTTCTAAGTTCAAGGGTGGGGAGGTTGGGGAGGATTTTCATGTGGGTGATATATAAAAATAAGAAAATTAACATGAGGTGTGAGTAACCAATTGGGTTGTTACATGTAGAGGGTTTTACAATAGCATGTGGGTTGTAAGTGTAGGCATCCTTTTAAAATCTGCAAACATTAACATCAAACATGGGTTAATACCCACAAATCTCTCAAGAACACCCCTATGAAATACCTTGTGAATGCTTCCAAATGCAATGCATGACAAGAGAAAACCAAAAGAATTATGAAAACAATAACATGTTACCTATTCCATAGTGGATTGGTGTCAAATGTGCAAATGACCCTTTCCCAATCCTTGATCAATAGCTAAAATGATGAAATGCAATGGAGATGAAGAACAAGATTAGTTCTCAAACCAAGAGAGTAACCTTGCATAAAATTTGTGGATGGATGAATGAGGATTAAGGCTTTCTTTTATAAATTTTCTTGATGAGAGATTGTCCAAATGGGTGAATGTGGGACTAAAGATCCACCAATGAGAAGAGGACATTTGTCAAGTGGTGATAGGCCAATGGATGTGCAAGCTTTGGGAAGAGTGCCCATGAGAGGGAGAATTTGAATTCAAAATTTGCAATAAATTTAGAGAGGGTTGCTATCATAATAGTGGTTTACAATTCCTGAGAGGAACGGATTTTAGCTGAAATCACATAATTTTAGAAAATATAATGATTTAAGCCTTAAAAAGTTCCATTTTAAGGATTCCAATTGAAGAGGGTTTGATAAAATCACCTTAGATCAAACCCCCTTGGATAGAACCTCGCTAGTTTTAAACCATACCTATAAATGCGTCTCCTTTACACCTATCAAAATGCTGATAAAAAATCACTTTTGATTTAGCTTTTGGGGGATCAAATGAATTCATTTAAAATTTATTTCAAATGATTATGGTATTCCTTAGAACAAGCTGTCCAATGAATATAATTTTAATATGTTTTGGTTTTGTTATGCATTTGTTTTTTAAGTTTTATTAAACATAGGTTTTTCATCGAAAATGAATTTCTTTCATTTCTTCCATTAGAAAAAATGAGAGAATATTATCATCAAAAAAAAAAAATTGAAAAATATGAGTGCACCCAAATATTGAAGTCCTTGATCAACAAAAAATTAAATTAAATTTTGACATATACAAAAAGCTACATTATCTGATGTATTGTTTGAATTGTAATTCATTTGACTTTTGAAGGCAGTTAGAAAAGAAATATTCAATAAAACTATCTAATGAGCGGAAGCACTAGATATCAGAGTTACGAAAATCTAAATTTGAAATAATTCAAATTTTATCCTTCTATGGGAAAAAATTTATCGTTATCGGTGCATAAAAGTATTTATTTTCTAAAAATTCAATTTCCCATTGGGGAGATGGGAAAAGAAGGCAATTTAGATTTCCCGAAATTTTTGAAAAAATATTTTTGGAATCTACAGCAGAAATTTGATGAGACTTTGGTTTGCACCCATCCTTCCAGGAATTCCCTCCACAGTTTATCCTCTATAGGTGCGAATGTGAGATTTAGTTAAAAAAATAATAATTTAGGTATCGGAGTTTGGCCAAAAATTTATATAGAAACCACTATTACAGCCAGGATTTTAAGAGGGCAGAAAGGAGCAATAAATGCTATGTTGGAGGGACAAATCAACTTGTCATGTTGAGTGAGAATGAGGGTTTTAATAAATCAATAAATTGATTTATTTGTGCAAGTTAAGATATCTAGAGAATGCAAGTGGGTAAGATTAGATTTTGTCATGGGTGGTTTTTAGAATTGATGATGGTTTGTGGAGTTTCACCTTTTAGGACTTGTCTTGATTTATTTGTTAGAGGAAAGGGATGAAGTATGATTTTGAGGATTTGGAGTTTGGTTAGTAAGATTGTTTTATTTATTAAAAGGTTATTAGAGTAATGTTCATTTGATTTTAAATAGATGATATTATAGGAAATAAGGAGTTATTTAATAGTAATTGAAATTAATTGATGAATGGACCTAATAAGAAATCTGAAGGTTTGGTTAATGAATGAATTTGATTGAATGCACAATGTTAATTTTGCATGTCTACATTTTCCCCTCTTTTAAGCAATGTACTTGTGCGTTGGTTCAAAAAGACAAGCTTACCACAATCAAAATAAAAATTGATTTTTGGATACTTGTGGCGAAAGTACATTGGTACATTGCATTGGAGAGAATCAGGCAAAGATTCCCAATTTTGGAATTAGTCACCAAGTGATAAAGAGTTCAAAATGGATGGTTATGGATGATGATGCAAATGAGATGATTTCAAGATAGCTGAGAATAACAAATCTATATTATCCTATACAACCGTGATACGATATGATATGAGATGGATGAAAAGTTGTTGATGCGATATGCTTGCTTAGTTACCGTCTTATGATTTATCTTGGTCTTAGACTAACAGAGATCTATATTATGATGATGATATGAATGAAAATATGATGGATGCATGATGGATGGGAATGATGGATGAATGATGGATGAATTGAGAGCGGTGATGAATAACTATTTATGATGCGATGTTAGTGCAGAAAATGAAGAAATTAGATATTGACCTTGAGAGGATCAAAAACCAACATTATGAGAGATGATGATGAGAAATGATGATAAGAAATGATGATGATAAAGGTGGATGGTTTTGCTTTATCAAGGATTGGGATTTTCAAAGGGTCACTTACTTTATGTTTGATAACACGCCTAAGTATGATGCATCAAGGTATGAAGGACTAGGATGGTGTTGTACTTAGTATGATGGACTTTGACTCGACAAATAGATCATAGGAGTATTCTTGTTCACACCTGACATACAGAAACCTTGCTAGGATGCACTTTAGAAGTTTCAAACATCTCGGACCAAAACATGGAAAGGTATAACTAATTAATGCAATAGTCAACATGCTGTCCAAAAAATCCTCTATACATATCTAACAAAGTAAGTATTCACCAAGTTATTTTACAAGAACGTCCAACAAGCACAACAAACAAAAGAATAATGATAGTTGCCTCATTCCTATCTCTCTAAATCCTTTGTTCGGATATCATCGAGAGGTCCTTAGAATGAGCACAATAAGATAAATCAAAAGGAAAGATCAAGTATGCAAACAAGCCAATGTTCTTCATACCTTTAGCCAAAGGGATTTTTTTTATAGGATAAGAATCCAGGGTGATATCCAAAATGACGCCCATTGTCAGAACGATATATCCTAGGACATGCATTGTATAGGATGATGATGGTTTGATAAGTTGATTGATAGGTTGTTGATACAAGGTTAATTAACATGTCTATGAATGATCAAGACTCTGATTTTGTTTTTGATGGTTTGTTGTTTCGATTTTGATTTTATGATTGAAGATTGATTTTGCTGACTATTGTTATTGTTTCTATTTTTGTTGCCAAAGGATGAATGTGATGATCAATTTATTATGGATGATTGATTATTGTGAGTGCAAGCGAGATGAGACAGATGGATTTTTTCAAATATTTGGATGTTTTTGACTTTTTGAAATGTTTTGAGGCTGTTTTTGGGTTTTTTGGATTTTTCAAATGTTTTGATTTTTGATTTTTTTGAATGTTTTTTGATTTTGATGTTTTTCAAATGTTTTTGGATTTTGATGTCTCGGGGGCTGGTCAAAGATTAGCCTTGCCTACGTTTAAGCTCAGAGATGACGTAGTTCAGATTCTAATGTTTTTGATGTTCTTTTGATTTTTGACTTGTTTTTGGATTTTGATATGATTTGGATGTTTTTGTATTTTTGATATGTTTTGATGTTTTTGGATTTTTGCATGATTTTGACGATTTTGTATGGACATGTGTGATGATATCAGTGCTCTGTTTTGGGATTTTGTTGAAAACCAAGCTAAGGTTGATAGGTCAAGTCGATGGATTGATGATGATAGCATTGTTGAGGATGCAAAACAATGCAAAGATTGATTGATCATGATTGATGATGATAACATTGTTGAGGATGCACAACAATGCAAGGATAGTGTTAAGCAACACAATGATCAGGAAGGATATCCCAAGATGATGATGGATTGATGATGATGATTTGATTATATTTGATTGATTAGGATTGTTGAAGCTTGGTTTGGAACAAAAGATGTTTTGGATGATTTGATGTGACGTTGAAGGATGCGTTAGATGTGACTGATATTGATTGTTCGGATTGATTTTAATTTTGGATCACAAATGCTTTGACCAATTTGATTTTATGTTTCCCAATGTTCAGATCGCCACATAAGTTGGAGGATATAGATCAAGATTTATTCTTGAAGCAAGATGTAAATACCTGCCCCCAGTGTCTAGCAATGTATGGAATGTCATGGATGGATGTTTGGATAGGTGTATGGATGGATGGATATGGTAAGCATGCAAAGGATGCCAAGGATTATCTTATGATAAGATAAGGTGTTCAGAATTCTCATTGGATAATGCTTCAATGCTTAGATAATGTTGGATAGGATAGGATCCATGAAAACTACCCATGTCAATATTTTTACCATAAGCAAGTATAAAGTGTGCCCCAAACTTTGTCAAGATCAAGATAATTTGGACTATGGACTCAAATGGATGAAAATGGATTGGATCAATGGTTCATGGATGCATGGATTTATTATGGATAAGATGGATGGAATGCTCAATTTATTACAGATGGGATGAGATGCTTTCATCTAAATTGGTGCATGTAGATGCTTGATTCTACACATGATACATGTTTGCCAAGTTTTCACCATGGCCTTGCCCAAAGTGCCACCGTAGTGGTTTTCACTAGAGGACGGTTTTTTTCTCTTTACTATTTTCAATTCTTTTTCTGATTTTTTTTGGATTTTCATATTTTTTTTATTTTTTTATTTTTTTGAAAGATTTTAAGCTCATGTTGAATCACAAGGTGTTGCTGATGTAGATGCCCCTATCATAATGTGCCATCGATATCGTACTTGAAGGAGCTGCTTTGCTAAGATACGTGCAATTGAATGCAACTTTTGGGATTCTTGATCTGCTTCATTGATACTAGAGTTAACTCTGTCTCTGTACGCACATCGTGATAGAGTGCCTTCTAAATCTGTATGATAAAGGGTCGTTGCCAATACATGGTTTATGTAAGAATTGGATATTATGTGTGGAGGTGTGCATGGAGTGTGTTTAGGGATAAGAGATGGATTGGTTGACAGTTTGGAACATTTGACTCTCCAAACTTGGGAAGATGAGCAATGATGGGTGGATACAGAAGTGTGCGTGGAATTAGGACCAACTATTTGATAACTTTGTACGTCGCTTGAAAACCCTACTTTTTATTTTGTGGAAATCCTTGATGGATACTTTTCCCTTTTTTATTTTTCCCCATAGTTTCTTTGACTAATGGAGTTTGATAGGGATGATCTTTCTTTGTATTCTTTAGTATCCATTTGTACTTGATTTGTCCATTATGCTTTTCAGCTTCTTTTTCTTTGATATTGTTCTTCATACTTTGATTCAATTCTTTCTTTTTCCATTGGTCCCAAATCATGGATGGGATGATGCGTGGATGAAGATTCGTGACATGGTTGGTTGTAGTATTGACACTAGTTTCATCATAAGGACTCTTTGTGCCCCCTATGTTGACATTTTCTTGAGACGAAGTTGCCCCTAGTATTGTGGAAGTATTACCTTCATGTTTTGATTCTGCCTGTTCTGAGATCTCTTGTTTTGAATGCACTCTCTAATAAATGACCACCATAGATGACATTATTTCAATTTGTTGCTCCGCTAACTCTGAATTATGTTGTTCTGTCTGACTTGTTTCCTTGAGCGGATAATGTTGGATATCTTTATTCATGATGTCCTCAGTTTGAGTTTGGAAAATATCTGATCTTGTTGTTGACAACTCAGTTTGACTATAGGAGCTAATAATTTGCTCTTTTTCTATAATAATATCAGGAGTATAGGAATCATGTTCTGAACGAAGATCATCTATGTGTCCATCCATAGAAAGCATCTCATAGGTAGGTGGAGGAGTATGTGCTACATGGATATGATCATCTTGCATACATAGGAGAGTGTCCATTAGATTATTTTAGTATCTTGAAGATACAAATTCTTGATCTTGAATGGTTTTGGAGTTGCTTTCGACATTCTTTGGATCAAGTTCTTGACATGGGTTAGTTTCAAAGGATGGACTACTTATAAAAGGTTCTTGGATGTCATCATTAGGCATGGGGAATGTCTCAATATCCTTTTGATCTTTGGGTGGACTTGGATCAAGTGTCAAGTTGAGGATTCCTTTAGTATCTGTAACCATGAGGTCAAAGGGGGTCAACATGTCTTGGAAAGGACCATTGCTAGACTTCGATGAAAGATGTTGATCAAGCTTTGGAATAAATTCTTGAGATATGTCCTCTAACTCATAAGGCAAGGTGGAGACATTTTCAACATGATCATAGTTCAACGGATCATGCATTATGTCAATAGGATCAAATAATCCTAACACTCCTTGAAATAGATCACTAAAGAGTGGCTCTTGATGTATGGTGAGTTGGTCATTGGATGGTGTAGAAACATCTTCAATGTGCTCCTTAATTGAGAGATTTTGAACATTGTTCTCAACAATTGTTGCGAAGAGATTGTGAATGTCTTCAACCATAGGGTCAAGTGATGTTGAAATTTATTGAATTGGATCATTGTTAGGTATTGTTGGTGGATTTTGATCATGATTGAAAACTGACTTTTGACTTATGTTGATTTGATCATTGGATGAAGTAGAAACAACTTCAAGGTGCTCAGTGATGGATTGATCTTGATCCTTGTTTTCAATAGTTGTCATTTTTTGTGTTTGTTCTTGTGTTTGTTGGGTAGCTTGAGAGGCTTGGGAAGCTTGAGAGGCTTGTTGCACTTGTTGAGCTTGTCTTGCTTGTTGTATGGCTAGATATTGTTTGATGGCCTTTTGGTAGGCTTGGTGAGGTTTTAGCGCAATGTCATATTGTCTTGCTGCGTTTGGTTTTGGTGGTAGTGGTGGTGGATTTGAAATAGTGTTGGATGCAGTGACAAGTGGTTGAGATATTTTTGAAGTGATTATAGTGGTTTTAGATATGATAGGTGTGATAGGGGTGGTTGGAGTGATCGAGGTGATAGGGATGGTTGGAATGACCAATGTGATAGGCCCTTGGGAGACCATGTTTTGATTTGTTGGGATCAACATTGTTGCTTGATTAACTACCATCTTTTGGTGCGATGTCGATGGTATACTAAAAGGATTTGATGTGATGGATTGATTGGTGTTAGGTGGATTGATCTGGATGGAGTGATTTGTGCTAGGTAAAGGGGGAAGCTCTAAACCAAAGAATGATGTTGATATGGGTAATGGTGGTGGAGATGTCTCTTGGCATAGTGACTCAACTATTTTGGTAAGTGCAGCAATTTGATCTAGCCAAATTTGTTCTTGATTTTGATCTTGACTCCCTTGATATAGTTTATTTTGCTTTTGTTTAGGCGTATTTGGAGTGTGTAATTGTGTTTGATTTTGGACAATGTTTTTATTTGGGATGACACTCAAATTTGGCATGATAGGTTGATTTTGACCATTGTTCATGTTTGGAATATTCGTATGACTTGAAAATGTATCAATCTCAAAGTTTTATGGATTCATGTTTCAAAAACTTGTTCTTGGCACATTCTCATTTGGCTTGTAGGGATTTGGTGGGATGACATTGTTCGTTTGAAGGCTCATGCTTTGATTGTTCAGTTGATAGACTTGTAGGTTTGGATTTAGATCTACCATCGAGAAATGTGTTCCAATCTTCGATTTGGGCATACTCACACTTATTGTGCCATTGAAATTTGTAGAAGGTAATGATCCCATCCATTGATTGTATAAGTGTGAGTGTTGATAATCAATCGGTGTTGTAAGGCTTTGATAGCTTAGTTGACTTGCATTACTCATGATGTATGGATCAAGTTTTTATTCCATGTTCCTCTTGTGTTTTGACCTTGTTGCAAAAGTGACCTCTAAGGTTCTTAGGACTAATGACGAGATGAAGGATGAAAGGTGGAAATGATATGAGTGTTTAGGGACTTTGGATCAAAGCTAGACTTAGGGTTTGATTTTGATTGGTTTGATTTGGAAAATGAACTTGTAAACCCCAAGATGTTGGATGTGATCTTAGGATGAACTTGTTCAAAGGATAGCTAGTTCAATTAAATGTATGAGAAAGGATGCATTCCCATACACCTAACTAAAACAAGGTTATTTTGATTTTGATGACTTACCCAAGTCTAGAATGATGTTTTCAAAGTTCTAAAGTTGTTTGGTGGGATGGGATGATAAATGTTTTGAGATGGATGAGGTGTTTTATTTTATCCTAAATGAACCTAGGAAGGACTTGTTTACTAGGCCAAGATAGTGAAGAACATTCCCTTCTCTAAGAGTAATTCAAACCCAAAATACCAATGTTTTCTCGAAAGACAATAAAAAGATAAACAAGCACATGTGTGGTGTCAAATTTGTTATCTTTTCTTTAATGAATTCTTTTTACCAAAAATAGACACTTGATTATGTTTCAAACTGAATGTCCAATGTCACAACTTCTTTTCATCCCACAAAGTGCTATGTGGAAGTTCCAAGAAATTAGGACAAGGATTGCCTAATGTTGACCTTTGTAAGAGCAAATTAAGATGTAAACCCAATTACTTAGAAACCTCTAAGGACATAATCCCTAGGGTAAGCAATAGTTCTTGGATTTTGTCAAAGGTATTTTCTCTAACTAAGGGGTTTGAAATTTTGATGATGATGTTGAATGTTGGTTTTCCAATGTTTTTGATAAACACACTATGTTTTCAAACAAGCAATGTAACATCCTAACTCAATTGGTATGTTTTTCTTGGTGGGCTTGCCTCATGCCCTTAGTAGAAGAGATGATTTTACATGTAACCAAGGAAAAACTATAAAGGTATGTTAAGAAAGAAGTCTTAACCTCTATATTTCAACCAAGATTGGACATGGCAAGTAACTTCTTGGAATCAAAGTTCCAATGCACCACTTCGATAAACTCGGTGAATGAGTCAATAGGCCACTACAAAACAAGGGTTCTAGTTCGATCTTTCCATTCATGGAGATTGACCCATACGGTGAGAGTCCCCTTTCAGATCCATCTCATCGGAGCCAACTGCGTGATACAGGCGTTTATTCCAATACCCACATTTATATCCTGATTGGAAATACTCTTTGCTTTAGAGTGTTACCGGTTGAGTCATTCCCTTGGGTGAGTACTTTTCCCCCAAGGTAGGCCCTCTAGGATAAACAAAAGCAAGCAGAGACAAAATCCGCAACTCAATCGATCTTTGACGACTCAAAGAAAGAGAATATACGTGATGATGCTCTACTCACACTCGCACAAGATGTTCAATTTTAAACACAAATTGAAGTGTGTATGGGAAATTATTTACGCAACTTAATGTCACCAAAAGCCTTTTGTTTCTCAAGATCGCCGTGAGGCACAAGAGAAGCGCATACGTCTTTTGGTGATATTACTTTGTGTAAATAATTATAAAACAATGAAAGCACACATTCATTTTATCCTTCAAAGCAATGGTTTGATTCGTTTTAAGCACCAAATGAAAGATGAAGATTTCTCTTTCAATTTTAGCCCAAATTGAAATCTAGTAGGTGTCTAAGTTTCAATTTTAGCACAACTTTGAAAAAATCAAAACAATGATTGATTTTAAACACCAAATTAAAAGCAAGTGGTCCTACAACAGAAAATGAAATTAGGAAATGAAGGCTCCAAGCATTAAAAAATGATTTCTTCAATTATCCAACTTGAATGTGTTTGATATTTTGATTCTTATGTGAGAGAGACCACCATTGTTTCCTTACGCAAACTGCAAACAAAAATCTATATGTTAGAACTATATACCATTAGATTTTGAAACCATTAAAAAATGAATGATAGCCAAATGAATGACAAGAAACCCCCTTTTTATTTAACTCTACGAAAGAGTGCAACTTTACACATTCACATTCATTAGCCTTGTGCATAGTATGATAAATCCAATTGAAGCTACAATTGTGATCAAATCTTCTCCATAGATATTCCTACCCATTGCATTCATGAAGTCTAACAAGGCTCAGATCCACAGTATCAGCGTTCATGAAGTATAAAAATTGGAGAGAACAATTAATCTCCTATTGCGTCTACTTTCCTCAAAGCCCATTGCTCCCTAGTATCTTGGACTACATATGAGATTTGTATAGACCTGCGCATAAACAGATACCTATGTAAAACAAATTTCAAAAAGGCCTATGAAGATTGAAAGCAACTGCTATCAGTAGGTGTATAGACGCATCCAAAAGTCTTTTGAACTATTATTACAATAAATGAAAAAGGTAGGTATAACACCACCCAAAAGTATCATCATTAGAATTATTCCAAAATTAGAAATCAATAACTCTCCATAGGCGTTCCATCTACTTCTTTAAAATAATCTTCAAGATTACCATCTGAGGTTTGCTAAATATGCGGATTGGAGAAACATTGAAGTGATAGCATGAAAAGAGAAAGTAGCTCTAAACACTGAATTCTCAAACTTTCCTAGGATCGTCCTATGTACAAAAGAAAACGCAGCTTTTTGAACAACCACTTCTTGACAAGACGCCTTAACTTTTATCCTATCTTTATGGAATGCATTGATTGTATGTTTTGGACAGATGAGTCTATTGAAAAAAAAGTGTAAGAAACTCCTTAAGCAAATGCTATTTAGTAGGTATGAAGTTAGCGTCCAAGCTAGAAGCATTGAGAGAGCGCACGGGCTATGTGAGGAATAAATTCAAACAAGCAAAAGTGTCTATCTAGTTTAAATTCAAACAGGTGGTAAGATTATTATTTTTTAGTGGACTCATTTCCAACTACAACAATAAGATAGAAGTATGGGACGTTTTCTATAGACCCTAGGGTCGTAAGAGTAAATGACATAGCAAGAACTTCTTCGTTTGAATTAAGCTTTGTGACGACATTGGTGGAGTTTAAAAATGGTGCAGGAAAAATAGGAACCGACCATGTACATGCATATCAATAAAACCTGTAAATATCAAAGGGACACATAGTTTGCAGTTCGACAGTGGTTGAGATCTCTAACAGACTTCGAAAAACTTGTAGCATCAACTATTTAAAGATATGCCTCTCTCACTTCTGACTTTTCTAGCTGGAATAAAGTAGAAAATGCCACAGGTTAATTTCAAAGAAGGTTTGCAGTCAGAATAACACAATGACCTACTCCTATCAAACGTCTAAATCAAAAGCACACCATGATGAGCAATTGTTCATATATTTCCATATGCTATATCAAGTGGCTTCTAGCGCGTAGGATTAAAGTACTTAGGAGAATGAATACAAATGTCTTGAAAGCATGTTCAAGCAACAAATACATATAGTCATGTATTTAACTACTAGGCGCACCACATAAGCATATATCATTGTATACTAAAAGGAAAACCTGGCGCTATCACAAGCAAAGTACAAGCCGACGTAAATTTTGCACCCTATCAAACATGTGAAGAGAGTGATAGTAAGTATACAATCACTACTCAGTATTGTGGCTATTTTTGACATTGCAGGGTAAACAGAGGCATTCGCTAGATCATGGTCTGCAAACAATTAATGTTTGATAGCATAAATTTGCAGAGATACAGAGATAATGGAAGTAAATAAAAGATGGATGCGATTGGGACACTATGAAACTGATGATATGATGAGCATAAATAAAGACGTTGCCTCTTCTATTTAAAGTTTAAATCAATTTTATGTAGATAGGAACAAACTCTAATCCAGTAATTGATTTAAATAGCACAATGAGCACGTATTTGAATCAATAGATTGTGTATCTTCCAACTACTAGAAACAAAGATTTGATAGGGCTCACAATGCTTAAAGCTTATTTGGATAGAGATCAATCTTATGTAAATGAAAACAGAGACAAAGCATGAATGAAAATAGAGACTATATTTCTTTCCAATGCATGAAATAAACTTCAGCCCTCCTTCTAGCACCAAATGTAGGCATCCTTTTAAAATCTGCAAACATTAACTTCAAATAAATGGGTTAATACCCACAAATCTCTCAAGAACACCCCTATGAAATACCTTGTGAATGCTTCCAAATGCAATGCATGACAAGAGAAAACCAAAAGAATTATGAAAACAATAACAAGTTACCTATTCCCTAGTGGATTGGTGTCAAATGTGCAAATGACCCTTTCCCAATCCTTGATCAATAGCTAAAATAATGAAATGCAATGGAGATGAAGAACAATATTAGTTCTCAAACCAAGAGAGTAACCTTGCATAAAAGTTGTGGATGGATGAATGAGGATTAAGGCCTTCTTTTATAGATTTTCTTGATGAGAGATTGTCCAAATGGGTGAATGTGGGACTAAAGATCCACCAATGAGAAGAGGACATTTGTCAAGTGGTGATAGGCAAATGGATGTGCAAGATTTGGGAAAAGTGCCCATGAGAGGGAGAATTTGAATTCAAAATTTGCAATAAATTTAGAGAGGGGGACAAGAAAAGGAGCAATAAATGCTATGTTGGAGGGACAAATCAACTTGTCATGTTGAGTGAAAATGAGGGTTTTAATAAATCAATAAATTGATTTATTTGTGCAAGTGGATATATCTAGAGAATGCAAGTGGGTAAGATTAGCTTTTAATCATGATTAGATTAAATTGATGATGATTTGGCTGATTTGACCTTTTAGAATTTAAATACTTGATTTATTTAATTTAGAAAAGGATGAAGTATGATTTGGGATTTGATTTAATTAAATGGATGTTTGATTTATTAAAAGGTTGATGATAATGTTCATTTGATTTTAAATAAATGACCTTAGGAAATGAGGTTATTTAATAAATGGATGAAGTGAACCTAATTAATTGATGAATGGACCTAATGTGAAATATAGTTTAGTTAATATGAATGAATTTGATTGAATGCACAATGTTAATTTTGCATGTCTACAGTAAGTTTCATAACACTTAGTGTTTCCCAACTTACAATTATTGTAATGTAAACCTTTTCTTATTTAGAAAGTACAAATGTAATGAAAGGCACAATCAAAATTTACCAAAACTATTACTTAGAGTAAAAGTTGCATTTTAATTTCCTAAAAAAAAATGCAACATGGAAAACATAGTGGGTTGTGAGTGATATAATTGTGGTTGTTCTAAGCTCAAGGATGGAGAGCTTGGGGAGGAGTTGTAGGTGGGGGATACATAAAACTAATCAAATAGAATTGAGGGTTGACTAACCAATTGGGTTGTTATGTGTATAGGGTTTTACAACTCTGTGTTCATTGTAAGTTTCATAATGCCTAGTGTTTTCCAAATCACAATTATTGCAATGAAAATATTTTATAAGTGGTTAATTGGAGAATTATACCTAATTAACATTTGAGTTACAAAATTTGATAAATTTAATAAATTGAGTAACAAAAATGATAATTAGGGCCAATTAAAATCAATAAAAATAATTGGAAAAAACTATTTTTTTTATCAAAAAAATCAATATTATCTACAAAGAGGTAGAGGAGGTGAGGTAGGTATAGGAAGAGTTTGAGAGATAGGGAGGGGTAGGTGGAGAGAGGTTGTCTGTGTGTGTGAGGGAGAGAGAAGGGGAAGGAGATAGGAAGTGGTAGGGAAATATGGTGAGAGAGGAGAGATAAAGAGAAGTATAAAGGGATGGGGGGAGGGATAGGTCTAGCAAGGTAGGATGGGAGGGATAAAGGGAGAGGGAGGAAATGAGGGAGACATGGAGAGGTAGGTAGAGAGAGGTAAGGTTGAAGGAATAGAGGAAGAAGTAGGTAGAGAGAGTGAGGGGAGATAGGGAAAGGAGAGAGGGAAGGGGAGAGATAAGTAGACAAAGAGGGGAAGTTGGGAAGGAGAGGTAGGTAGAAAGAGAAGTGGGGTGGAATGTATTGAGGGAAAGGTAGGTAGAGAGGGAGATGGTGAGTGGAGATAGAGAGAGGGAGGGAGGTAGGTAGAACTTGATTTGTTTCTTATTTGAGTTCTTATACATTTAAAAGCATGCAAATCATGGACACATAAAAGTCCATTTCAATGGTATTGGGTGAAAATTTTATTTAGTTTTGCTTATCATTTTTGTCTAACCTAGATGGTTTATTTTGAATATGAATTAGAATAGTTCATTTTTAAAGTAATTCCACATAGCTATCAACTTTTCAACTAAAATTTGACATTCAAAATCTATCAAATTTCAAAATTTTACCTTCTTTCACTAGATTTTTCTCATTTTATCCATCACTAATCTTATTTGTCAAGAAAAAACAAATAAGATGAGTGATTGTTTTCTATATTCAATCCTAGTTTTTTTTTCTCTTTCTAGCATGATTAGGTTCACTTTGCTTTCAAGCTTTTTCTATGCAACTTTGAATGCCTTATAACCCAACACAAAGGTTTCCTAATTTCAAAGTTTTACAACTCATTATAAAAGTTTGGTAACTAATTATTCCTCAAATATTTATAAGAAGTTTCACATTTTCATGTTCTAAAAACTAAACTATCTAGCAAATTTTACATCATTCTTACTCCATCCAAATATCATTGCACCATAATAAGAGGTAGAGTGTCCTAGGTAAGGTTTAACCCATAATAACATTTATTTATTTTTTATCACATTTAATGGTAACCCATTAAATGTCTAACAATTTAGCTAAGCAATTGTGATAGTCTTATCAAATGTGGAAGATTGATATTTAGAATGTTTAGAGAAGCACACAATTGTGTACATGCCACAATGTGTAATTAAATGGTTTACTAATTCAAGATTAATAATTTTTTTGATAAAAGGTAAAACAGGTTTTACAGGGACCTAAAACCACAAAGTTTACAAAAATAAAGAAAGGAAACAAAAGTCCAACAGAAAACACCAGCTACCCAAAAGGTAAAGAACGAAGCAAGCAACAGCCAACCGCAACAGACCAAAAAGGTCAAGCAAAAAGGGCCAGCTGAGTAGACAACAAAAAACCAGCTGCAATTAACCCAGAGTCTTGAGGACAGACTCCGTCTCTGCCTCCAAGTTCTGCATGTCATGGATGCCCTTTTTAAAAATTTGAATCATCTTCGGAGTATGGGGAGCCTTTCTCTTCAGATTGGCTCTGGTTCTCTTTGATATGCCAGTATCCATTGCCTGACTTTTATCATCGGTTTCCTCCAGATCCACCACCAGAGACCCCTGTTGGGCTCTATCTAACTTCTCAGTCATAGCATTAATTATAATGGCATTGTGTCTAGCCATTCAATTGTTTTGCTCTGCAACAATTTTGATGGTGTTCCTCATATTCTCAACCTCAATTTCAATATTTTTGTTCTTGTCAGCATGGTACAAAATTTATTTGCTGAGATCATGATCTCTTCGATCCACTTCTTTCTTTTCAATCACAACAATCTTGGCTCCCAGCTCTTCTAATTTGATTCAAGATTAATAATGTTAAATTGTATTATTTCGATGTATTAAATTGCAATCTTGGTCAACTAATTTTTCATTTGACATTTCGCATTATTCAAATTTTGGAATCATTTGATCCTTTACAATTTAATCTCAATGCTTATCTTATTAAAGATTTGATCTTACTATCCTTTAAATAAATTGATTGATTAATGTGCCACTCAGAAACACTTTTAAATCACCTAACCACTATAAATTTCTTTTACCATTTGTGAAAATCCTTCACTAACCAATTAGTTACCAATTAGTTAACAATAAACCTTAGGTTCTTTAGTTTAAATACCTAACTTGACTTTGGCAAACAGGAAATTGAAATTACTGTCTCCACTTTTGTGACAAATGCTTGATTACACAGTCCAAACTACAATAGCACATATTCCATCCGGTTCCTGCCTGGGGACATCAGAGTAAGAAGGCTTCGACGTCCATCCCCGGGGCCCGATTGGAGTTCATGAGGCATTCATCAGAGGCAGTTCCTCCTCTCGATGTCGAGGCTTATTGCAATCCGTCTAATTATACATCATTATCAATATTACTTCTAATTCTAGTGACTCTATATTTTGACCTCTTAAACTAATGATACATAATATGAATGCGGCGCAAACATAATATTCTGCTGCACATCATCATATCTGAAGGGAAAATTGATGACTGCTAAGAATGGAAATGACCTTTTCCGTCCATTTCCACGTCTCTACCACAAGAGAGTCAGGCATCTCGTGACTTTCATGACATCTTCAAGTTTTATTTGAATTAATTTACAGTTTCGTAAGCAAACATATCGGGACAGTAAACACTTCCCTCTTCCCCCCTCGTTTCAGACAAAGAATGCAGCGCAAACACTCGGGAAGGGATTGTGCAGGTTGAGATGCGAGGGGAACATCCCTCACTCGTTCTTTGCATCCAGCACAGAAATCACATCATTGGATGCTTCATCTGGGTCGTCCATTTTAATCATCAGAACTTCTATAATTTCTGCAGGAGTCATCTCAGCCCCGCCTCCAATCTTCTGTTCCACGACGGGAAAACCATTCGCCAAAGTGAAGCTGCAGAAGTTGACAAACAAAGTGGTGTTCAAAAATTCCCGCATTTTTTAAAAACTTTTCAAAATGTCCGTCCTCCGTTCATTTCCACTTACACAACTAACATCCGTTTTCCTCTCGTGACCTCCGCTTTGCTACCGTGACTTCTGTTGCAATTTGCGTTGCCACTTGCAGTACGGTGTCCCATCATGTTATGCATGCTGTGTATGTTTTTATGTGTTTTTGTATGTGCATAGGTGCTTTTTGTCTAGGAGTTAGCCGGCTCCACATTGGTCCCTCTCAAGAAGAAAACAATAAGAAAATTGTGGCGTAGCTTTTACGTTCTGTATAGTGCAGAATCTGCCCAAAAGTAAGGCAGAAAATTTCTGCAACAAGTCCTTGCCTTTGAAGACTAAACTGCCTAGGAACTCAGCTACAAATTTACAATCAATCGTTATAAATTGAGACAGACAAGACTCAAACGCTTGCTAGAGCAAGATAAATCCTGAAGTTTTCGTTGCTGCCAAAAATGGCGATAACAAGGACATTCAAAATTTGTATAGCTCGGACCGCCGACTTCTGCGGGGCACTACCTTTGAAGGCAATACTGCCTTGTACATCGCTGCGAGGGAAGGCCATTTGGAGCTCCTTCAATGGATTCTTGACAATGTGAAAGGTTCTTCTATGCCTGTAGCTCGTAATACTGATCGCAATACACCGCTGCACGAAGCTGCTAAGCGGGGAAATCATGAGATAATTAGTACTCTTCTCAGTTACAACAAGGGCGCAGCCGCTGAGCTCAATCAGTTTGGAGAGTCAGCCCTTCCACGTGGCCGTGCTCTAAAGCTATTAGCACAGAAGACTCTCCAAACTGATTGCGTTTAGGGGTGTGCACTTCGTGTAGTGGAGAAGAGCACTTCGGGGCTGCATTTCACAGGCTGGGCTTAAGTGTCACACACTAAGCTCTGACCGGTCAATATTTTTTAACCTTTTCCATTTTCCGGTTTCTTTTCACGTCACCGTTGGAGTGAGATGCGTTTGTCCTGCAGTAGTGTCACATCATTGTCAAAGTACTGTGCACGATCAGCAAGGCCGAGCAATAGATAGCCGCCGCCTTCATAATTAGTTACATTAGCCACTACCTTCATAATTTATAAAATTCTACAATAAGTTTATTCTTAATATTAAAGATGACGGTTAATTAAATAATAAAAATAATTGATCTTTATTGTTATATAAATTCTTATTTATATAAAATATCTAACATTTATTTATTCTTATATTTACTCATCCTTTAATAGTTTATCAAATTGGAATTTATTTTTATTTCTTAGAATATCTTTTAATCAATTTATTCCTTTAACTTTATTAAACTCCAATAACATCTTTAGTTTTTTAATGATAATTAAAGGTTTTATGAGTATAATAATGGATTAAAACCTTAACCGTATAATATTGTAATAAGAATTTACATTGAACCATGGATTAAATTTATATTAAAGGGTTGATTAAAAGATTTGATATTGCATTCCTTGATAAAGAATTTTTATAAATTAAAATATTATATATTGTTATTTTCTTTATGTATAATTTTAGAGTGTATTTGTATGGACTATTGTATAGATTTATCAAAAAATAACTCTATAAATAAATTTAATATTTATTTTAATTTTAATTTGAAATAGATATTTTTAATTAAATTTATATCTAATCAGTCAATGTATTGGGATCCAACATTAAAAATATGATAATGGATTAAAACCTTAATATTATACTTAATTTACAAGCTTTAAATATCTTAATGAATTACCTTAATATAGTATATTCATTAATATTCCATAGAAAATGGTATCCAACATTTAACAATATTGGTTATACTAATGGTGCTATACTATAGTAAATTAATGGAGTAAATATTTAATAGAATTATTGTAAGGTTATTAATTTATAGATTTAGTATTTAATAGATTTTAATAATTTTAAATAAATTTTGGATATTTTATATAAATAACACTTTATATGAGGTTAATTAATATGCAATATTTGGAATTATATTTTTTTGATAAAAAGTAAGGTAATGTTTCAACGTATTTTAATGCTTGTATAAAACCATCTTCTATGTGTGTATTAAAGGGTTGAGTAAAAGATTTGATATTGCATTCCTCAATGGTTAAATTTTCAAAGATTTTTTATAGATTAAAATATTACATATTGTTATTTTCTTTATGTATTATTTTATAGTGTATTTGCATTATTGACTATTGTATAGATTTATCCAAAAATAACTCTATAAATAAATTTAATATTTTTTTTAATTTGAATTTGAAAGAATATTTTTAATTAAATTTAATTAAAATATGATCATGGATTAAAAACTTAATAGTATAATTAATTTACAAGCCTTAAATACCTTAATGGATTACCTTAATATAGTACATCCATTAATATTACATAGAAGATGGTATCCAACATTTAACAATATTGGTTATACAATATTTAATAGAATTATTGTAATGTTATTATTTTTATTTATTTTTAAGGTTATTATTGTATATATTTAAACTAAAAGAGGGGTAAAAATTTATTCAAATTAAAACAAAAAGTACAAAGCAAGGGCATTACACACCCCTGTCAATCTCCACTAAGTATTAAGGTTTTAATCCATTATCATATTTTTAATGTTGATCTTGACTAGTTAAATATAAATTTAATTAAAATATTTATTTCAAATTCAAATTAAAAAAATATTAATTTTATGTATAGACTTTTTTTTTATAAATCTATACAATACTCAATAATGCAAATACACTCTAAAATAATACATAAAGTAAATAACAATATATAACATTTTAATAGATATAAAAATTCTTTGGAAATTTAATAATATTTTACTCAAACATTTTATAGAAAAATATAAGATGGTTTTATAAAATCATTAAAATACCTTGAAATATTACCTTACTTTTTATCAAAAACATAATTCCAAAACTAACCATTAATTAACCCATATATACTATTATTTATATAAATATCTAACATTTATTTGAAATTATTAAAATTTATTAAATACTAAATCTATACAATAACAAGAGCTGCAGGGCAGCAAAGTTCCTGCCAACAAGTTCTAGAATTGTTAGTAATAATGTTGATAAAATAAATGAATAATAGGTACATAAAAAGAAAGTTTTCCTATGTTTATCATTTGACATATATAACATGTAATGTATGTATAATCTCAGGATTGTTTGAACATAAGTTTGTTGAATATCTCAAAAGGTACTTATGTTATTTGAAATATACATTTGAAAGTTTGGAACAAACATGTTATCAATGCTTATACTATTGAAGTTAATTAAATGAAGTTTACATAAGAAGCAATATGCAGAAAATGGGAGAATATTAAACAAAGAAATTACAGAAGTAGAAGATAAGCATACTCTTGGCAGGCTTTATATGTCTCCACACAGCCCATAATGTCTGTAGTTTCTAACTTCAAATGGATGTGAGAGAATGTTGAAAACTGTAGAAGAGAGATGCAAGAAGATGATAATACAGGAAAAAATCTAGTAGACAGATGAAATATTTTAATGAGAGCCCTCAGCATAAATCTGCGTCCATGAATGCTTCTAACACTTGCTATAAATTTAGGAAATAATTTATTATATAATAAAATACTTCTGCAATAAATTCCAATTCACAAACAAAGCTTGCAGCAGAAGAAAGTACCTTTGATTTTATATTGCTTCTTTTCTATTTCACAACATAGGCAGGAGCTGCATCCAAAATAAAATTTCATCTGAGAAGTCTTTGAATGGGAAAAAAACCATTTTCCACGTTGCTTCATTGTATGTATGAAAATGTACAAGACATATGAGAAAGATTTGGATATGGTGAGACATCTAACGATGCATTGTGCAATAAATTGAATGTACAAGTAAGATAATGCCTAATTTATTCAAAGTTTGTTAATCACATTAAAAATTGAAGGAGTTAAATAAAAAAATGTGTGTGTAGATACATTCGTAATTTCTAGATACATATACATTTATACTTGGGTGGAAATATGCAAATAGATACATATATGTGTGGTAAACACATGCGTACACACAAAATTTAAGTTTGCAGAGATCTTGTAAATTCTAGAGGACCAGTCACCAATACAAGTGAAGGTTATTTGTGGCCAATTTATTTATTTTATAACATATCTTTCATGTATATATAAGTTCCAATTAATTTAGTCGAGCGCAAATCAAGCCAAGTATAGGTGTGTATGAGGGCCTAATTTTGGCCTTGTTGTAGAAATTGTCCTCAATATTTATATTTTTTAAATCCCTAGTGCTTGAGTTGGAAGCCATGGTTTAACATTCTTTTTGACAGTAGAAGTTAATGTGAATGCTCTTAATGAGCATTAGATGTTTTGCATGCATTATAAAATTATCATTGGTTTAGTGTTGATTTCGTGGTAGGTGTATTAATGGATTGACAGTAAAGATGGTGCTCTAACAATTGAAGGAATGTTGCAAATGCTTGAGGTTTTAGATGGTGCCTACTAGTCACAAATGCCAAAGAGGCATTTTTTAGAGATGTTGTGGCAAATAGAGAACATGCCTAATTTTCACTCGGAGTTCATTGTGGTACATCTGGCTTATTGGGTTGCAGGAGGCCATATTTGTGAAATGGTTTGGATGGCAAGCAAAAAAAGCATAGGGAAAGGAAAGGTGCAAAAACCCTAATGAAATGTATTTGAGTCCATAGGAAACTCGTTGGTTCTGAATTAAATGCAGCTCTAGGATTTGTGAAATGTGTGTTGGGGGACATAGGTATGGATGCATATCAAAGGCCAAAATCTGCTATATAAGGAAACTTTGTCTCCAACCTACATACAGTCATTTCTAATGCATATTTATGGGTGATCCCACAATAGTGGTTTACAATTTTTGGCCAAACTAGACACTGAAATTATTATTTTTAACTAAATCTCCACATTAAGGCACTTATAGCGGCTAAACCGTGAGGAATTTGAAGATGATGCAAACTAGAGTCTTGTCACATTTTTTCTGTAGATTCTAAAAATATTTTTTTTCAAATTTTTTGGAATAAGATTGCACTTCTTTTTCCATCTCCCATGAAAATTGGTTGTTTTCAAAAAATAGCATTTTTAAAAGTGATGCACACCGTATAACTCATAACCTTTTTTCCATGAAGGATAAAATTCTAATTCTTTCGAATTTAGATTTTTAACTCTGATATCTAGTGCTTGCACTTGGTTAGATAGTTTTAAATTCAATATTTTTTTCTTTAATCAAGTTTCAAAGTCAAACCAACTACAAATCAGACATAGCGCGACCGTATAACGCTTAACTATTTTTGTATATATCGAAATTCAATTTTTTTTTTGTTGGATCAAAGACTTCAATATCTGGTGCACTTATATTTTTCATTTTTTTTTTATAATCTACTATTTTTCCACATGTGGATAACAGAGACCTTCATTTTCGGTGAAGAACATATGTTTAATAAAACAAAAAAAAACATACATAATAAAATAAAAAAATACAAAAATTATATTCGTTGGATAGCTCGTTCTAAGGACTATCTGATTCCAGAAGGGTTTCTAAAGACTTCTCCATTTTCATTCTCAACCTGAGCTCTAAAGTGTAAAAAAATAGACTTTTTTGTGTCTCAGGAGGGGGATGAGGGGCAAGGGGGGTTCAAGTGAACCCCTAGGGGTTCAAGCAAACCCCTAGGGGTTCAAGCAAACCCCTAGGGGTTCAAGTGAACCCCTAGGGGTTCAAGCAAACCCCTAGGGGTTCAAGTGAACCCCTAGGGGTTCAAGCAAACCCCTAGAGGTTCGCTCGAACCAAGGTTTGGCCGAACCCTAGTTTGAGCGAACCTCTTTAAGGGGGTTCGCTCGAACCCCCTTTGCTATGCATTTTTTTTTTTTTGGCAGCCAAAATTTGAAGGTGTTCACTCGAACACTAGTTCAAGCGAATCCCTAATGCGTTCGGTCGAACCAGTAGGTTCGTACAAACCCCCAAAACCACTTTTTTTGCTTTGGGGTCATTTTTTGTGATTTTTCCTTCCTCACTTGAATTGTAAACCACTATTATGGATTCACCCTTATGTTTATGACCGTTAAGGCTTTTTAACCTAGCTAGTTTAGGAAGGAAAGCAAATGTAACTAAAGGTAAGGCACTGGCCAGTTTGCATGTCACACATTCAAATGGTAGTGTGAGGTTGGAATCAGCTACATTGTTCCAGGTTTTTGTGGTGGCTCTGTTCATACTAGAGAGAACTTTGTGGTGGTATTTGTTTCCCCTCTTTGGTAGGGGCTCTTCGAGGATGGCAGTCTTCAGGTGGCACGGGAGGAGCGGGCTAGGTGGAATAGATGACTGAAGTGTTGAAGGAAGAATCAATAGGGAGGGAGCATTGGGGAGTGATGTAAGGAAAGGTCTGTTTTAGGTAGTTTAATTTTGTTCAGTCTAAACTTTTTGGTCTCTATTTCCTCTGGTTTTAGCTGATTGTATCTACACTATAGAGCAGCATTGTATCACATGTTGTTAGTTTTTTGTATTTCACTTGCAATGTATAGTTTTTGCAGTTTTGACTGTCTTTATCCTTTGCTGGCATAGAAGGGTGGTGTATCTTTCTGATATATGTAATGAATTTTCATGAGTAAGGGCCCCAAAAGGAGCAACTCCTCTAATTATTTTCTCTTGTAGAAACTACGAGCATTTACTCTATTATTATTGAGGAATAGTCTGAACAGATATGATAGATTGTGATATTTCATAGGAAAAATACAACAAGAATAGCTAAAAAACAACAAAGAGGAAAATAAACATCATATAATAGCTATGGTGAAAGGCTTCTAAAATTTTTATGCATATCCATTGTCATTATTATTCTTGTAAGTTGTGATTATTGCTAATATAATAATTGCATACACCTACTCATTAGCCATAAAAACTGCATATAAGGAAGTTCTGATGACATTTTTTGCACATAATTCTTTGATCTATTGTAAAAAATAATGAAAATGCTTTCTACCAAAGAGAATGGATGAAAACATCACAAAAATTATCATTAGCAAACTTATTAAAGCCACTAGGATCATAGCACCGATCAATTTATAGTTTTTAGTAGACATGTTGTACTGTTCTATGCAGGTATGCAATGTTGAAGAATCAATCAAGAAAAAATAGTAGATTTGAACATGAATGATTGGAAATATATTACACAAAGTTCTTTTTAAACATATGATATAAAGTTATAAACATTCTGTTGGCATGCATGTTTTTTTTAACCTACGTGTTATTAAGTCCAACTCTACATTTATTTCTTATTTGGTGCATTCGGCGCATTATTGTTTTTGGTCTGTGCTTTGATGGAGGATGGTCACCTGCTTTCCTGCTGTCTCTCCATCTTTTCTTTGTGCCTTTTTTTCACAAGGCTTTTGTACATTATAAAACCTCATCAGTGTTAATGTAATTATCATCGATTGGTTCATGTGAAGGGTTCTTTGTCTGCAAATCTAGATTCTGGATGCTCTATCATGGTATCAGAGTGGTTGATCTGCAACCCCTTCCTTGCATTTTTTTGCAGTTTAAGATTAGTGTTTCTTGTGCCATAGCCGTAGACTCTGGCCTTTTAATGGCTCGCAGGCTTCTTGTATTCCTCAGCTGTGGCATGAAAGGTTGTTTGCATGTGTGAATTCTGGTGTTTGCTAGCCCCTCCAACCCTTGCGCATGTCTTGCAACTTCATCGCCCATTTTCTTGTAGCCTTCTCTCTGGTGGGCTGTTGACTTGTATGCTTGGAATTCGTTTGAGGCTCCATACTATCAAAATGTGTTTAAGGTCTTTGGTGGGCTACGTTTGGGTCTCTGGTGGGCTGTTGATTTGTATGCCTTCAATTAATATTAGCAAATGCACAAAGTTCCAGCACGCACGCCCTTCATTGCCTTGTTTTGTCACCCGTTATAAGTAAATGAATTGTTCTATATTGGCTACTCTTGTTTTCTCTTGTGCTCTTGCTTAACCTCCACAGGTAGCCTTGTATTCATTTTTTTCTTCCCTCTATAAGCCTCTCTATATTGGCCTCAAGTCTATGGGTCTTTTGGGGTCCTGAGCTACTTGGCGTTTGGGGCAGAAACTAGAGAGATCATTACGCTGATTTTGGGGAAGAATTTGATGATAGATCTGGTGCAGCTAGCACTCAGCCTCAACTTGTTCTTCACCCTTCCTTTGATTATGAATCTTGTGCATGAGGTGGTGGATCCCAATACTCGTTTCTGTTGAGGTCTTTGTGTGTTCTTGTAACCACCATTGTGGCTACGTGTGTGCGAAGAGGAGAGACGGGTGGGATGCGCTGAATGCAAGTCTAGCTTGAGCAGGGACTTTAGTCCCACATTGGACGCAAAAATTTTAGTTAATGTTGTGATTTCATGTGCCTGGTACTTTAATGTTTGTCGGCTTCAACATGGTAATATCTGCTCTCTTAGTGAATGTTGTTTATTTGTGGTAAAATGTATGGTGACGTGGCATTGGTACACATCAATTAGTTCCCATTTAGTTGTCTACTTGGCCCATTAGGCCTCAAGTTTTTTTTGGTCACGTGGAACGATCAAGAGCTAATGTGGATTCCAAAAGTGTCTAAAATAGGCATTTTTTTCAAATTTGTGTAACTTTTGCAAATGGAGTCTATTTTCAATAAACGAGCAACTGTCAAAAAGCTGGTTCAATGACCTTCACTATGGATGAGGTGTTTTTTGGAAATTCTATCATTTTATGCATTTATTACTAGCTTGAAGCTACAATTTATTGTTTGGGAATTGTAAAATTCAGTTTGTATCTATTTTGGGGGTGTGTATTTTGCATTTTAGTCCTTTGAGTGCCCTTGTATACCATGTCGGACCCTAGGATTGAATTACTCACTCCACACAACTAACACACATGGAAGCTCAAAATGTCACAATTGTTGCAATCTCATGGCCTATGGCAATTGTCGGACGCTGACCAACCTGAATTCACAAAAACATTTGAGTTATTCATTCATAGAAACAAAATGGATGAGGCTAAAGGACTCATCGGTCTTCATGTGTCTGATAATTTGTTATTTCATATTGCTGAGTGTAAAACACCTAAAGATGTGTGGGATAAGCTTGCAGAATTGTATGGTAAGTTCAATCAGTTTAGGATCTTGCAACTTGAAGCCGATCTCACTTCTCTCTCTCCAGATGTTTTTCCTTCTATTCAGGATTTCCTTGCACAGTTCAAATTGATTTTGTCTCAATTAAAAGGATGTGGTCATGCCAAAGAAGATAAGGAGTGTATTTTCTTGATCCTATCTAAGTTTAGAGGTCCCTTTCAAGTGTTTGCCTCTACTTTCTATTCTACTATGGATGCTATGGGGGAAGATCATAAGATGCCTACTTTTGAGGAGTTTTGTGATCGATTAACTAGGGAGTAGGCAAAGATGATTCAGACGGATGCTCTTCCTAAGAGTCATGCTTTAATGGCTCAATCTTCCAAGGGCAAGGGTAAGAATAAGAAGAAGCCCAAGATAGATTCGTCTTCAGGTGGTGAGTCTCCCTCCAAGCCTAAGGTGAAGACTGATCAGAAGAATAATCTTTCACCTCCTCCTCCTTCTAACTCGGGTGAGTCATCTTCCAAGTCTAAGAAGAAGAAGGAGAACTATTTGTTCTATGGAAAATCTGGGCATAATGATGCACATTTTTTTTCAAGGCTAGCAGCATTAGAGGAAGCTATGAGGAAGCATAATCTTGCCATGCCTAATTCTTCTTCTTCAGGAAAAGTGCAAGCCCTCTCAGCTACAGCTTTGTCCTGTACCAGTTCTAGTTGGATTCTTGATTTTGGTGCTTCTCATCACATGACTCATACTGAGGCTCTTCTTGATTCTCTTTCTAATAGTCTTACTTCACATATTGTTGTTGGGAACTCTTCTCAAATTCTAGTTTTGGGAATAGGCTCAGTTCATATGCAAATGGTAGCATTGATGATGTTCTTCTTGTTCCTGATATTTCCCAGAATCTGCTTTCTGTCTATCAAATTTGTAATCATGGTGATGGAAGGCTTGTTGAGTTCTCTCCTACTGATGTGACTATTCGAGAGATGTAGGATCCCAAGAAGGTCATTCCTATAGGAATAGTTGACCGAGCGACCCATTTGTATAGGTTTGATGGATTTGAGTCTTCATCAGGATCATCCCTTATTGCTCATGCAGATTCTACAAGCAAGCTTTGGCACGAACGGTTTGGGCACCTGAATTACAGATATCTTCAGCAGATGAGCACACAAAATTTGGTAATTGGTCTACCTAAGATCTCTTGTTTAGATGGAGTTTGTCAAGGTTGTGTGCTTGGCAAGCATCATAGGGATCCTTTTCCTAAGGTTATGGCCACACGTGCTTCGGCACCCCTTGAGTTGGTTCATAGTGACCTCATGTCATTCCCCACTCCTTTTTCAAGGGCCAAGTATGTGCTCACCTTCATTGATGAATTTTCTAGGCGCACTTGGGTGTATTTTTTGAAGTACAAGGATGAGGTTCTTCGACATTTCATGACCTTCCTTGCATTTGTGGAGAAGCAGTCATGACATTCCCTTCATAAGATTCACACAGATAATGGGGGGAGTATGTCAATCAGGCATTTCAAGTATCTTGTTGTACTAAGGGTATTCTTCATCAACACACAGTGCCATACACTCCTCAACAAAATGGTGTAGCTGAGTGGAAGAATAGAACTTTACGAGAGATGGCCAATTGTATGCTACAATCTAGATCCATGGCTCCCGCATTTTGGGCAGAGGCTGTCAATTGTGCCAACTACATTCAGAATCATATGCCCCATAAGGCAGTGTAGAATATGACTCCCGAGGAGGCTTGGTCTCATGTCAAGCCCAAGGTTTCCTACTTTCGAGTATTTGGGAGTGATGCATGGGCATTCATTCCAGATGGTAGGCGCAAGGCAATGGAGAATAAAAGTCAACGGTTCATTTTTGTTGGCTATTGTGAGGATGTGAAGGGTTATCGGTTGTTTGATCCTGTCACTCGAGAGGTTCATTTTCGTCATGATGTTCAATTTGATGAGTCTTTCGCTTCGAAGGATTCTCCATCACAAGCCTCTTCCTCTCTTCTTCCTAGTTCTTCTTCAGAGGATGTTGTGCTTCCAGATGATGATGATGATGCTTGTAATGATGTTGTTCTTGATGTTGGTATCGATCTTGTTGTTGATACTACTCCATCTTCTCCTTCTCCTCCACCTGCACCCCATTGACCTTTATTGGCTCGTACACTTCTTGAGGATGCTGGTTCTCTTGTAGGTGATCCCATAGCTACACGTTCCACTCATTCCCGCACTTCAGGTAGCAGTCTTTTGAGTCATGCAGTTTCTATTGATCCTCAGAAGTTTTCAGATGCTTCAGGTGTTTTGGAATGGGATAATGCTATGATAGAGGAGTATTCTTCTTTGATGAAGAATCATACTTGGGATTTGGTTTCTCTTCCTAAAGGAAGAAAGTTGGTTTGATGCAAGTGGTTGTATCGTACCAAGTTTGCATCTAATGGTTCTATTGATAAGTATAAGGCTCATCTAGTGGCTAAGGGATTTTCTCAGGTTGAGGGTATTGACTATTCCGAGACCTTTGCCCCTGTCACAAAGATGGATTCCATACGCCTCGTGCTTTCTATTGCTGCATCTCAGGGTTGGTTAGTGTATCAGATGGATGTGAAGAGTGCTTTCTTGCATGGTGATCTTCATGAGGAGATCTATATGGAGCAACCACTAGGCTTTGTGCAAGACCCTTCACTTGTTTGCAGGATCCGACGTTCATTGTATGGTCTCAAACAGGCCCCTAGAGCTTGGTATGAGAAGATGGATAGTTTCTTGCTTGTTTCTGGATTCACTAGATGTGACTGTGATCCTACAGTTTACATTCAATGACATGGGGGGATCTTCTCATTCTTGTTCTTTATGTGGATGACTTGATTCTCATGGGGAGTTCTAGTGCCATGATTGAGGAAACTAAGCATGCTTTGATGGAGCATTTTGATATGACAGATCTTGGTTTGTTGCATTACTTCCTTGGTCTTCAAATCCATCAGTCTTCTACTGGTATTTCTATCTTCCAGCAGAAATATGCTCTTGATTTGCTTCAGAGGTTTGGGATGGCTGACTACAAGCCAACCCCTACTCCTTTTCAATTAGGTATCGTATTGTCCACTAGCTGCACTACATCTGTTGATGCTACTTTGTATCGGCAACTGGTCGGCAGCCTTTTGTACTTAACACAGCCGTTCTGATATTTCCTTTGTAGTTTGTCTTGTCTCCCGTTTCTCTCAAGATCCTCATGAGAGTCATTGGAAGGAAGCCAAGCGTATCTTATGGTAACTTTAGGGCACTACACATTTTGGCATTCACTATACATCTAGTGCTACCAACATTGTGGGCTTCACTGACTCAGATTGGGCCGGTGATGTTGATGATCGAAAGACTACTTATGGCTTTGTATTCTATCTTGGTTTTGGTCTGGTTGCTTGGTCTTGCAAGAAGCAAACTGCAATTGCCTTATCATCAACCGAGGCTAAGTATCGAGGAGCTGTCTTGGCTAGCCAAGAGGTTCTTTGGCTTCGACAGTCGATGGCCGAGTTTGGCTTTCCTATTGATCATCCCACTATTCTTTGGTGTGATAACCAGAGTGCTATCCATATTTCTCGCAACCCAGTGGAGCATCAATGCACCAAACATATTGAGATCCACATGCACTTCATTCTGCAGCTCATTCAGGATGGTGTTCTTGTTTTGGATTATTTGCCTACGGAGCAGCAGGTTGCAAACATCTTCACTAAACCTTTGGCATCTCCTCGCTATCTTCAGTTGCGATCGATGTTAGGGGTGAAGGAAGTTGTCCTTGGGGGGTCTTAAGGAGTCCTCCTTCCTTTCACTTTTGTTCTCTCTTTTGGAGACGAGTTTTCTCCCACATGGTTTTTCTCCTTTTCTCCGGTTATGAGAGATTTGTAGTTCATTGCATTGTAGTTGTACATAGGTACCTAACAAGGCTTTATTGCCTGGACCTATAATGCATCTCATATTGCATTTTGCATTTTATTTTTCTCCCTAAGTTGCACTTAAGGGGGGGTGTTGGCATGCACGTTTTTTTTTAACCTACGTGTTATTAAGTCCAACTATGCATTTATTTCTTATTCGGTGCATTCGGCGCATTATTGTTTTTGGTTTGTGCTTTGATGGAGGATGGTCACTTGCTTTCCTACTGTCTCTCCATCTTTTCTTCGTGCCTTTTTTTCACAAGGCTTTTATACATTATAAAACCTCATCAGTGTTAATGTAATGATCATCGACTGGTTCATGTGAAGGGTTCTTGTCTGCAGATCCATATTCTGGATGCTCTATCACATTCCAATTGTTAGTAATTGATAAGAAAAGCAATTTAAAAATTAAATCATTGCTCAAATGCAAACAAAGCTGGCTTGAACATATATTTACAAGGTAGAGGTAGCAAAAATGGCAATGTTTGACTCATACATGACATTTATGAAAATATACAAAGGCAGGCAAGAATGCAAGCATCATCTATATATTTTTTTAAAATCATGATGTTTAAGAAATTTAAAATTTATGATTCGTGAAAAGAAAAATTAGGATAAAGAATCAAAACATCAACATCAAATGATAAACATTTCCAAGGAGCTTCCAATTAGAGCAAGGGTTATATATTTTTAGTTTTAGTTCTTTTAACCTACAAAAATTAACACACTATTAACGAGTAGAGGAAGAAAAGGTATCAAAAAACTCCTTGCCACATATTGAGCTTACCTACAATCGACATAGAATAGGCTTTTGCCATTGATCTCTTTGTAAAGAACAAAGCAAGTTAAGCCCAAGATTTATCATAGGAAAGATAGTCTGTTTCTTTGAAATGGAAACTATGCAAGCAACAGTTTGCAAACCATACTTTTTGAAAGGACAAAACTTTATAGCATGAATTCAAAAAATCTATCATATGTATAGCACTGCCCCTAAAGTACTTACTATCATTTAAATGCTATCAGTCATATACAAAACATTCACAGAGCTAAAGTATGAAAAATAACTACAAATATGAGGCAAGACTATCCTATGGTTAATTACATTGATTAGTAATCACAATAAGACATGAAAGATGCTGCTAAGTTTCCAATGTAGTTCTCATCCGCATTAGAATCCCATGGCTTTACTCCATGCATTATCATATCTTCAAACTTGCTGACAGGTCTCTCTCTGGAACAGCCTTGCCTCGTGGGGGTTGCCCTGCCATTATTTTTATCTGGCGCAAGAGCCGCTACTGAATGTCCTCCCTTGGAACCAAGGTTGGCCTTGCCTCCCCTTGAAGCCTTTGCACCCAAAGCGTTTCTATTGTTTCAAGAAGACATGATTACCGACTTGACAGTTGCTTTATGCTGCATGCAAAGAACATAGTAAGGAAAGATGAAAAACTAGAAAAAAATTGGCACACAAATGAAAAGAAAAAATGCATTTAACAGATTTCCTTAGGGTTTAAATAAGTTGAAGCACCTGCAAGCGAATGGCTGCCTATCTTTATGCGAGCTTCCTGAGCAACTATGTAGGTTATGGCAGTTGAGTACACTCCATATGATTTACTGTCATGAATTAAAGTATCTATCAGAATTGTTCACAGAACTTAAAGCCTGAACAAATGCCCTCTGGTTTTTTCTTCCTTTTCTATTTTAAGGATTGCCTGCCTTGTACCCATAGTGAATTGGATTCACTTTGTTTATGTGACCACACTACCCAAAATCAATGAGTGGCCCAAAAACTACCCTGAAAAACATACGAAAGAAATGTTTTTTTCCCTACCATGCCCAAAAATCTGCTTATATCGCTTAAATTTTTTTTAGACCAATAAAATTGATGATAAATAATTTTCAAAAAAAAAAAGTTAAAAAAATTCATCTCTACTTTACAAAATTTAAATATGAAAATAATAATATTTTGTAAATGAATTTATGTAAAATTAATATATTACATGATAATTTAATATATTAATATAATATATAATAATTAAAAATAATTTCATAATATAATATACTAAAAATATATTAAATTATATACTAGATGTTGTGTATTCTATAGTATATATTTTTAATTTATTAAATTATTTTTATATATTATATAATAATTTTTTAATTATATTTTAATATATAACAAGTAAATAAATGTTTAGGATGAAGAAAAAGTAATTAATGTGTTGAATGAGGGGAAAAAGTTTTTGAAGAGTTCAAAAATTCAAATAAATATTTCCATTAGATAAAATTTAACTTTGTGGTGGAAAAATATACTTTGTGGTGAAAAAAATTATATATTTAAAATAGTTGAGTTAAATTCATTTTACAATTTAGTAATCTTAATATATATATATATATATAGAGAGAGAGAGAGAGAGAGAGAGAGAGAGAGAGAGAGAGAGAGAGAGAGAGAGAGAGAGAATTAGTGTTGGGAAAGTAAATAGACTAGTGAAATTAAATTTATTTAAAAGAAAATGAACTATTTTGGAAACTATGATAATGGAGTGGGAAAATCGCAACTATGCTAATGGAGCTAAGAAAATCGCCCTTATCGCTCAAAACTTTTGAGCCAATTACCTTTCATAAAATTAATTTTAGATATTTGTTTTGTTAAATATTTTGCATATTTACTTTAGAGTTATGCAAATATTTATCAAATAAAAAATAAATATGAATTCTCATTTGTTTAAATCAAAATTATTAATAACTTGTAAGGAAGAGGCATGCCTATAGTTCCTTTGTAGGAACTAATAACATAAATAAAAATAATAACCTTACAATAATACTATTAAATATTTAATCCATTAATTTACTATAGTATGACACATTTAGGATAACCAATATTAAATTTATTTATTGAACTTTTTTTTTTATAAATCTATGCAATAGTCAATAGTGCAAATACACTATAAAATAATACAATATAAAGCAAATAACAATATGTAATATTTTAATCTATAATTTTTTTTTGGAAATTTAACCATTGAGAAAAGCAATATCAAATCTTTTACCCAACCCTTTTATAGACACATAGAAGATGGTTATATACAATCATTAAAATACCTTGAAACATTACCTTAAATTTTTTTATCAAAAACATAAATCCAAAAAAAACTATTAATTAACCCCATATAAACTATTATTTATATAAAATATCCAATATTTATTTAAAGTTATTAAAATTTATTAAATACCAAAATCTATATAATAACCTTACAATAATTCTATTAAATATTTAATCCATTAATTTACTATAGTATGACACCATTAGGATAACCAATATTGTTAAATGTTGGATACCATCTTCTATGTAATAGTAATGGATATACTATATTAAGGCAATCCATTAAGGTATTTAAGGCTTGTAAAATAATTATACTATTAAGTTTTTAATCTATTATTGTATTTTTAATGTTGGATCCTAATACATTGACGGGTTAGATATAAATTTAATGAAAAATATCTATTTCAAATTCAAATTAAAAAAAATATTAAATTTATTTATAGAGATTTTTTTTTTGATAAATCTATACAATAATCAATAATGTAAATACAATCTAAAATAATACATCAAGCAAATAACAATATGTAATATTTTAATCTATAAAAATTCTTTGAAAATTTAACCATTGAGGAATGCAATGTCAAATCTTGTACTCAACCCTTTAATAGACACATAGAAGATGGTTTTATACAATCATTAAAATACCTTGAAACATTACCTTACTTTTTATCAAAAACATATTTCCAAAACTAACTATTAATTAATCCCACATAAACTATTATTTATATAAAATATCCAACATTTATTTAAAATTATTAAAATCTATTCAATACTAAATCTATACAATAATAGCCTTAACAATAAATAAAAATAATAACCTTACAATAATTCTATTAAATATTTAATCCATTAATTTACTATAGTATGACACCATTAGTATAACCAATATTGTTAAATGTTGGATACCATAATATTAATGGATATACTATATTTACGCCGAAAGGCGTTATTACACCGAAAGGCGTTACACAGTGAAAGCATTCAAGGAATATTCTCCGTAAAGTTTTTGAAGCTGCATTGAAAATGAGAGGCAGGTGGAAGTCATGTATAAAATATTGCAACAATAAAAATAAAGATAATAGATTTTTTAATCTATATTTTGATTGGCATAAATAAAATAGTTATTGGTAAAGATTGCATTCTTTCGTAACTGTTTTTCATAACTTACATATTGGCTATCAACTACTCTTGATAAATCACCATTTCGCAAAGTTGTTGCAGCATCCGTTCTGAGATCTATGGTCAATTGGCTTCGCTTGGATACCCTCTTGCAACTTTTAAGGCCCTGGTGAGCAAAATTTCTGATATGTTTTTATTTATGATATAACTTACCAGTTTTTTCAAAATGTCAAATTCAACGAGTGGTATGAACTGTTATTTAAAATTCAAGTTCTTCTAAACCATTTTTATAAGAATTTGTTTTTGGATTTCAATGTTTTTAAATTGATAAAGTAAATCTATTTCGATCTTGCATTTGGGTTTGTCCATTGAATTTATACTTGACACCATTCAGAATCCTAAATTAACTCAAGATTTGTTCTTGCACTTGGATTTATCCATTTGGAGACTAAATTTAATTATTTTCTTCTGTATAGAATTACAATGCCAGTGTTGAGTTTTTTTGGGCTTCATTTTTGGTTGACCTGGACAACACATATGTTGGAAATAGTTAAAGAGAGTTCTTCAAATCGACTCCATTGAAAACAATGCAAATTATTGGAGAGACGCCGACATCCTTGTATTCAATTCAGACACTGGTGGGCACACACAGGCACTTTGAGATCGTAAGTAGATTTTTTTTCATTTGGGTTTCCTTCTGCTAGCTGTACATATAGCCCCAAAGCCCAACAGTCTCATACACATCTACAAGCTTAAATCTAATCTCATGTTTGTTTCTGTTAATTAACAGATGGGACTATATACAGTTAGGTGGCAAACTATATCAAGACATGGATCGAATGCTTGCCTATGCAAACGTCTTGGCTACCTGGGCAAACTTGATAGATTTCAACATAAATTCTCTCAATGCACAAGTTTTTTTCACAAGCATATCACCCACTCATACCAGGTAACAACAAATTCTTTTCAATACATGATATTGGTTATGTTTTGGTGATAGGGGCTAACTGGGTTTGATTTCGATGGCACGGGATATCAAGTGATGGAAATGGGAAAATGTGCATCAAGCAAACAGAGCCTATCCAACAGAATGATTTGTTTGATTTGAGCCAAGAATTGCCTCAGCAGATGACTGTGGTGGAGGGCATACTGCCACAAATGACAGTGCCAGTTTCATATTTGAACATTACAAGACGGTCAGATTATTGCAAAGATGCACATCCCTTCGTATATACAGATTCGACGGAAGAGCCATTCAGATGCATAAGCAGATTGTAGCCCTTGGAGTATATCAGGGCTCCCCGATACAACCATGATGGCAGCGTGAGTGCAAAATGAAAGCTTTCTTTGCCCTGTTTATTTGGCTTTTTTCTGCTTGAGCCCTAATTTCTCTTTTCAGCAGTCCACAAGCTTCAAAACCTTGATATTATGATTATTTATAATGGCTTTATATAATTCATGCTATTGAAGTATATAGTGGGTATTTGTTCTCTAGAGATTCATCGTGGAATGCTCAAGTAACTGGACATACAATCATGGTTGAACAATCCCTGTAGGGTTTCAACCTGAGTCATCATGATGGCATGCTCCCACCTTGCCAATGTTTTCTTGCCAAAAACTGTCTGTATATCCCTGCTTATGGTTAATTAAGAATTTGAAACTGTAGTGACCATGTAGTTAAAAATGATGGATATTGGTTTATTGTTAGACATCGAGGGCTTCAAATGGTAGGAAATTTGTGGTTAGTTATTAGATAAAGCGAATTCTGGACCTTCTGTAAAATTTACATATGATAATGTGTTTGAGCATTAGTGACAGGGTCCTTTATGCCAGGGACCTCTATGGCCCCTACCATCCCCTGAGTTTTGTGTGTTCTTCTCATGTTAACTCATAACTGCCTTAGCATATAACATGTCCTCAATACTTGGAAGTCCCTGACATCCATTCCCCGGCTCTGGCATCTTTGTGTGTTTTCTTTATGAAACTTCTTTAAGGATTTAATGGATTTATTCATACTATCTTATAATAAAATGTCTAGAGTTTGTGTGAGTTGAACAAGAGACTTGTGGAAGTATCTGGATTCTTTAAGCTTGTACAAGAGCTGTTATGCTATCCAGTCTAATGGTTTTTCTTATATTTTGTGGAAGCTTCTTGATTCTTTAAACTAACAATTCTTTTGATTCTTCATAGAATTCGTGTTAGTTTTTACAGTCTTGACATATTTGTTTAACTTGCAGCGATAAAAAAGACCTTATTGGAGAGGCTACATATCGCATATGCCAGGAGAATGGCGCATACGCCAGGAGAGTTTCAGCACCAGTATAAATGATTAGTGTTGTTTTATCCGCTGCTAGATTTTAGTTCTTAAATCCCTGTACATTATCTTCTCTACATTCGATTCCATCCTGAATGTTGTTTCTCTGCTTTGGATTTCTTGGACTTGACAGCATTGAGCGAGCCTATTGTTGCGTAAGCTTCGATATAAACCATACACTTCTGTTATTGTATTTCATTCTATTTATCATACTTGGGGGAAGTTTACATAAGAAAATCTCTGTATTTCTAAGATTTGCAATTCTGCAAATGAAAACAGAGACCCCTTCATTTGAATCACAATTTGATTTATATTAATGAAGCAATTATAGCTCTAAAGTGCAAAACTTACGTCAGACATTGAATAACAGGGCCTTATATGTTCTCTAAATAGGTTTTCAGGTATAGCGAGTGGATTGATGATGCAGAGGCTCCTCCCAGGTCTATGAATCAACTCGAAAACGGAACATGAAAACAAGACTTCCAACATTAACTCAACATTTCACATAAGTAACTATCATAATCAAAATACAATTTTATTAAATTGACCACAAATTACATTCTGATTTGGCCTTTCATGGCTTCATTCCTCTTCGAACTCCCAATCTGCCTCTGCTCTATTTTTAAACATCATCTCATACATTACTTCCACTCACTCAAAACAATCGTTTCACAACCAATTTACATTTATCTCTGTCTTTGACTTAAACCAAAAATCTCCTTCAACAAAGCCCATCACTTGCCACTTCTACTCACGCCCCTCTCTTTTCATCGTGCTCTTTCACTGACAGGTTTATCACAGCATTGTATTTTCCTTTTTCTTAAAGACACAACCTCCCCCTATTCATTCCCTGCCTTTTTAGATTCGATCTGCCAATAGTAATTCTTCCTTCGCAACTCTATCGCCCCCCTACTATTTGGCGCCCCTCCTCTCTTTAAATGTGATCTGCAGAAATGTAAATATGGAGGCTCAATTTGCTGTGTATGGTGTTCAATATTGGTTTGCAGAATGGAATCTTAGAAGAAAATGCGTATAATGAGCTAAAGAAGAAGCAGAAATCACATATTTAGGTGGGTGAAGATGAGCCGAATAATGAGCAGGAACACATGGACTATGTGTATGCGAAGGTTCACTGCCACCCATCTAAGGGCTTGGAGTAATGCCTACTGTTTCCCATAACAGATTTGCACATACCTTTTCAAAGGTAGACAATGATAAAGTTTCTCAGAGCTCAGACTGGAAAACTTGCATTTGGGTATTTTATTGTCATTTAGATACAATTGATTACCTTATTTTGTAATGTTGTTTATTTGGTTTTCTAAGGCCCACTGATTTGATCTTCTCTACAACCTCTCAGAAGATGTCAACCAGGCGGAGAAAGATAAAAGTGAGTTTCAGAAGAGATCAAATGGAGCTATCATGAGACGAGACAGCCAAATCCTTTCAACTGTAATTTTTGATGCTCTGACATAATAAGTAGTGTAGTACCATTCTTTTGCTGCAGTTCTTGTAGTGTAGAATCAGGCCTTTGCTAATGATTACTTTTGAAACTGAGGTAAACGAGGGGTTTCAAAAGGGTCCCATCTTTTTTATAAAGAAATAAAAATGATTTTGAGTAAATGATTTTTAGAATCGATAGTTTAAGTTAATTTGTTTTCAGTTAAAAATGTGACGAATATTTATATTTTTGCATCTACAGTTGTGGCACTTCTATATCACTGTTTCCTTATTATTATACATATGCTGAAATCAACATTATCGAATAGCTTTGATGATAGAGATGCTATTATTGTAAATCTTTGGGTTGGTGTTTGATTGTCAAGTTGCTGTTAGGAGTAGAAAAGGTCCAATTAGTCCAGGCCCAAATAAAGAACATGGCCCACAACATGATTACTAACCACATTTTGGTATACAAAACGAGCTTAAAGCAAATAGAAGTATGGTAAATTTATGCATAGATTACAGTAGTGAGAGCTTTGTGTTTTGATTTCCCTGGTGTTGACACTCAGCTGATGGAAAATAAAAGTTGTAAACTTGTGTTCATGGCTTGCTTCACTTGTATGACATGTTTATCCTTACCATCTGTGGTAACACGCCAAGATATTAATATTTTATATGAAGATCAAAATATGGCCACAATATGTTTGGAAGCCTAGGACAGGCGAACACGACTATATTTGACATACATTAAAAGCTAAGGGCTTGCAAAAACGGGTTCCATTCTTTGAGGAAATGGGTGATACTATGATAAAATGAAGAATCAGCATGCTAGCAGATGAAGTTTCATTATATATTTTCTTATTGATTAAAGTTTTTGATGTCAACTTGCCTCAGTCTATAATTATATAAGTGATTTTTTTTTATTTTTTTTTTCAGATGGATTTTCATATAATTTAACTTATATCTTATTTAATTTAGATGATGTCTTTTTTAAATTGTTTTATTTTTATTCATTAAAAAATATTTATAATTTATATTTAAAAAAGCATTATATTAGAACAAGGTCCATCCTCTCAAATGTAAAAAAATTGAGAGTAGTTGTGGTTTTGGGTTTTTTTAATGTTGGTGAGGAAAGGTGAATGCAATGTTGTCAAATATGAAACCCCTCTAATCACCTATGTATAACTTTTTTTTTGCCATTTTTTATAAAAGAATATTTTCCTTTATATGGGAAGACCTATAATACCAAACATTTTGTTTCTTGAACAACAATGTCTATTATTTTTAGGCTAAGATTTAATTAGGCTAAAAATTTGAGTTCAGTTATGGTACAAGTCAAATTTCAATTAATTTAATTAGAGTTCAAAGTTAAGGTTAGAGCCCAATTAGAGTTAGGATTCAATAAATGGTCAATTAGAATTAGGTTTAGGGTTAGGAATTCATTAGGGATATGGTTACAATTATATCAGGGTTAGGGTTCAATTGAGGTTATGGTTCAACTGTACCACGGTTGATCAATTTTTGCAATGATTTTAAAGTGCTTAAGCTAATGCTAAATTCTTGAAAGCCAAACTACAAAATAATAGATTAAAAAAAGTTGCGATAGGACATAATTATGGACACTCAAAATTATTTTATGGCTAAGAATCATCACAAAAAACTTGAAACCCCATTAAGATAGAAATCATAATCTCAAACTTACAAGATTGCAACAATCTCCTCTATATCAGCCTAATAAATATCTATATGTAGAAATAAATGATTGTAATAATTTAATACATGTTTTTTAAAATCTTAGCTATTTACAAGCTAAATAATTTTTTTTTTTGATGCAAGGGGAAATTAGACTGGAGGTTTGTTGTGAAAATATTCAAATGAATTGTATATGAGAACTTGAGAAATTATATAGTGAAAAGGGATATGCTCTAATTTTAAAGGAAGATGAGCATGTAAGTTCAAAATTTGCTCATAATAGTGCAACAAAATTTAAATGCCTCATCCAATGTAGTGTAGGTGGAGAATATATAATATTCAAAATTTTGGTGCACAATAAACATTAGGCCTGATTTTAAGTGAACACAACTCAATAATTTCTTACTTTTAGTGATGATTTATCACCAAAATTTTCACTTGTGTATCCACCATATGATACAAGTGAACAACAAAATAGAACTGATGACATTAGCTCGGTAATAAGCCATTAGAAATTCCATCGTTTGAAATTATTGAGCATAGAAAGGTGAAAAGGTATAAGTTTATATTATATTTTATTTGCATTGCATCTAGGGGTGAACACATTGCAAAATTGATATAATGGATCTCTCTTTTTACTTTAGACTCATTTAAGGATTATTTTATTTTATTTATATTATAAGTGTCTGCAAAAGAATATCTTTCGGCCTACATTACATATATTTTTTAAATATAGGTATGCTAGTAAGGTAACTCATTAAGATATTTAAGGCTTGTAAATTAATTATACTATTAATGTTTTAATCCATTATCATATTTTTAATGTTGGATTGGTTAGATATAAATTTAATTTAAAATGTCTATTTGAAATTCAAATTCAAATAAATATTAAATTTATTTATAGAGTTATTTTTTGATAAATCTATACAACAGTCAATAATGCAAATACACTCTAAAATATTACATAAAGTAAATAACAATATGTAATAATTTAATCTATAAAAATTCTTTAAAAATTTAATTACGAAGAAATGCAATATCAAATCTTTTACTCAACCCTTTAATATAAATTTAATCCATGGTTCAATGTAAATTCTTATTATGAATATTATACTTGTAAGGTTTAAATCCATTATTATACTCACAAAGTGTGTAACTATCAATTAAAAATGTTATAGGAGTTTTAATAAAGTTGAAGAAATAAATTGATTAAAAGATTTTCTAGGGAATAAAAATAAACTCCATTTTGATATAATATTGAAGGATGAGTAAATACAAGAATAAATAAATGTTAGATATAACAATAAAGATCAATTATTTTTATTATTTAATTAGCTATACTCTTTAATATTAAAAATAAACTTATTTGTAAAACCTAAATTATTTATAAATTATGAAGTCAGCAGCTATCTGCTGCTCGGCCTTGCTGATAGTACTCTGACAATGATGTCCAACGGTGACGGTGAAAAGAAAACGGAAAAGGGATAAGGTTAGAAAAGTATTGACCGGTCAGAGCTTACTGCGTGACACTTAAGCCCAGCCCATTTCACATGGTTGGGCTTAAAGAGCATACACTAAGGTTTGACTTTACTCTCCACGGTCACAGTTAACTTTGAATCTTCCTCTTTGTCCAATCTATTGGAAGACTAATAAATTTTTATCTCTTTATTGTAAAAAGATAAACTATATTTAATGACAAAGAGTCATGTCTCATGTAAGAGACACATCTGTCCATATCAACGTAACGGACAAAGTAGGGTTTTTCCTGTTTTTTCTACAAACTATTATACAAAGCTTTTAAAGACCATCGGTGGGAATAAAGGGGATAAAAACAGCGGAATAAAAAGGATATATTCTTGCCATGCTATGCTACGTCAAGTCGTAAAAATGTGTGCAAAAGTAGATTAAAAAAGAAGGGCTTTATTTGAGGTGTGTGATAATGTAGATAAAAAATTCTTGTGGGATTTCCAGCATCTAACAGAGAGGATGGTTTGAGTTAATGCCACGCTACAAGTATGGTGCAGATGTAGCAGAAGAAAGTAGGAAATTGAATTTTGTTGAAGGGGCAGGGAATACCATTGAGTGGGTACAATCTCTTGGCCTCCCTCACAACATTTCTTCACAATCTGTAATCGCTAGGTATCCTTTGATTTATCCTGATCTCATTATTTCTTTCCCAACTTGTCTCCTGACAACAATTGTACACTGCTGAATGGTTGTAATTCAAATGTATTAAATATCATGTAATTGACAAGATCGAGTCCCTCAATGCCATCATATATAATGGCTTGATTATTCCAAACAAGTAGTTTTACAAGTTTATGATTCGTTAAATCAAATACTTGACATAATTTTGATGAAATTTACCTTTAGAATGTAAGAAGAGGGGGGCAAAACAAAACTCAACAAATAAAACATCCTAACTAATTTACAAGTATAACTTTGAAATATAGGTAATCAATAATCAATAATAATCACTCTAAATTAATTAAAGTTGAGATTGAAATATTTAATTTCAAATGAAAATGAAAAAATTTGAAGAATTCTTTTGTAATTTGTTGATTTTGTTTTTAAAATGATTTATATGTTGTGATTATGTAATAGAAGTTTATATGTGATATTGAAATGATGTGTATAAGATAATCTAATACTATTATTTATGTTGTTTTGAATTGAATCATATTTCCAATCCAATCCATTTGGTAAGGTTCTATCTTTTGTATGTGGTTTTAAATACCATTATTGTTGATCCCTTATATTTAATTTTGGTGTACTTGTATCTAAGATAAATGGGTGTTAAAAGCACCTTGTGGGGATTTGTTGTGAGCAGATTGAATTATGAAACTTTTGTGATATTGTAAGATTTTTTCAATATGTAAAAGATCAAAGACATACAAGACAATGATAAAGAACACCTATGATGAGTTAGTATTTGTTGATGAAAATTCAAGCTTAATGAATCTATAGGATAGTATGTTTAAGGGAGTATTTTCTATGAAATTATTCATTATCACTAATATCCTAGGGCTGGTCTTTAAAAACAAGATTCTAGGTGCTCAATTTGTATTTTCTTGTCACACAGCAATCAAATTTAGGAATTTTTCACTTTAGTAGTAGTAAACTTGAAAAGGTGAGATGAAACTTGGCATGTGAATTTGTTTAGGTGACAAAACTATCCTTGTAGTCTAATCCAAAAGGGGGAAATCCTTAAAAAACTAAACTAATCCAATTGTATGACTATGATATTTGCATTAAGAGTGGTAAATGTAGGGATATGGTCATGTTACAAGTAGAACATGTAAATTTAAGTAGTAGGAAAATGAATTTATGATACAACAAAAATTAAGTATAAAACAAGAGACTTTTATTCTCTACATCTTCCCATACTTTGATGTGTACATGATCTATATAAATCATGCATGTTGAAGAAAAGAAGATTAATTGAAATATGCAAGAATATATAATGATATGTAGTATGATGCTATTTTTTGGTTTCATGATTATTTTAGTAGCATTGCATCTTCAATATTGCATATAATGATAAATCATTAGTGGTATTGTACCTATAGAAAAATATTAAGTATTGTACAAAATCATGATCATCATTATTTGCAATTTATTAAGTATGAATTTAGTCAAGTACAAAAGGTAAATTGTGTAGAGTCTAATTTTGGAAAGAAGTGTCATAAATGTAATTGTGTTAGCTTCTATGAAATAATGTTTAATCTTAAAAAATGAAAATGTGTCATGTTGTATAGGGTTGTTAAGGACTTGTTCAAACTAATGTGGCCCCTACAATCTATACAAGAATGAGCCCAAATAGAGATTATGATGCATATGATTTTCAAGGAGTGAATTGGATTTCTCCCTCAATATAAGAAAATATGTGATTGTTTTTTGAACTCCCTTATAGAGCTCATAATTATTATAGTATTAATCACATTTGGATATGTAGGATTTAATGATGTAGAAATAGAAGAGTTAGGTTTACTAGGTGAAAATTTTGAAGGGACATGGATGAAGTCATCTAATACCTAATCTAGTATGTCAATGTCATCTTTAGAAAATATTTTATCAAAGGAATTAAAGATTTAAAGAAATAAAGAAATGAATTTAACATTGTTAGATTTGTGATAAAAAGAAGAATAACATTGTAGAATTCATGTTCACCAAAATGTAGTGTATGAAGGACATTTAACCAAGAAATGTGGTGTTTTTTCTAAGTTAATGCTTTAAACTTTATGGTAGGATAAAACTATTTTTGAAAGGAATGTTTTTGTTACTAAATTATAGAAAGAATAAAATAACACAAAAATTATCTTAATATATTTTAACTTTCAAAATCATATCTTTTATCAAGTTAAAATATAACTATGCTAAAAATGCTCAAATACAAGAAACTAAATTGAAAAATTGAAAAACTAGATTCAAAAGTGTAAAGAGAAGAAATAGAGCAATTCATGAACAAGAAATGGAGCTCATTGTCCAGGATACTAATGTGATGCTTGGAGATCTACATAGTGCACTATCATCCATGTCATGCATTGTAGTTTAGGTCTTGTGCTATGATCTAGAAAAATTACAAAATTTGGAACACCTACTATATTTTAAACTCACATGTACAACAAGAAACAAAGACAAAAATGATAGAAATTGAGAAATAATTAGATAGTAAAGAAACAAAAATAAACTAATTATAATGGATGAAATAACAAAAAAAGAGATGAAGAGATTCAAACATGATGTGATTAAAATATCTCAAATGTCTATAACTAAATAAACTAAAAAAAGGTTTGGATTGTTTGGGAGCTTTCCAAAAATGGTCAAGCTCCTATTTTAGTCTTTCAACCTCCATGATAATTCAAATAGAAAATAGAAAAATATAGTGTGTGCACTTATCCTATGTGTGTCTAGGATTAAGAATATGACAATAAAATTAAATTTATAAACAAAAAAATCCTAGTCTATGGGAATCTCCACCCTAGTTTTCATATTTTAAAAAATAAGAATTGAAATATATATAAACATTATAAAATAAAATGGAACAATATAAAGAGCTAAAAATTTTATTAAAATAAAGAAAATTTGTTTCACAATATAACCAACCAAGAGAAGGAGCCAAAAGAATTGGGGTAGAGTAGAAAAATATACAATCCCATGAAGCTTTAATAATGGATTCCCTTAAAATAGTTGTAGCCAAAAGGGCCAAGGAGATAAAGTTATTCTTATAGTTTTTGGAGAGAGAAATAGAGAAATTTCCTAAAAAGGAAGGGTTTTCAAAAGGGGCTTCTTGAAATTTGAAGTTTTAGATTTAAATGTAAGGGAATTTTCATATAGAAGATGTCTCACAAAAAGTATCAAATATTTAGATTAATCCTTTTTATCTATCCATGTACTAAAGATCTATTACAAACAAAGTAAGGGAGAATAAATCATAGGAAAAAAATCCATCTCCAAAAGAGAGAAAACATGAAGAAAGACACATGTACAAGTGATAAAGTAGGACTCAAAATGAATTTCTACAGACTAAATCTATCACAAATATATAATCAATATTCCCCCCATAAGAGAGAAAGAGTGAAACTAAATATTCCTCAAAAATAAGTAGCTCCTATATCAATGGTGAATGAATGAAGATTAATGCTAGAGAATGTCCAAAATTGGCAACACCATTTCTCTCCTTGTGAAGAAAAATACAATGTTTTATGCAAAAAAAATTCCAAATCCAAAAGGAGAGATGAGATAAGTCTCATGACATATTCCTTTGACTAAACTAATTCTCAAAAATGTAATTCACACTATATGGATGAGTGTGAGGTTCTTTCAAATCTTTTAAAATATCACAAGGATAAAAAATGAAAATATGTATAAGTGAGTTGCATGATCAACCATCCGAACAAAAATGATATAGATAAAATGTGAAAATATGTATAAGTGAGATGCATTATCAACCATCCCAACAATAATGATCTATCTAATTTCCAAGTTTCTAATAATCATAGAATCAATAATTAATAGAATAGTCTTCCATGTTCCAATATGTGCAATATGATAGATGGAAAAGAGATTGTTTTATAAGGATGAAATACAAAGCATAATTGAAATTCCATTCTCTTATCTCAGTATATTATTTCCAAAGAATATGCATATATATTTTGTTGTCCATCAAGATGTGTGGAAAACTACAAGAATTAAATGATGGATTTCTTTAATCTCGTCTGATACAAGCAAGGGGACCACAAAAAGGTAATTGACTTCATCGCTTGCTATCAAGCATTGTTTTCACAAATCCCTTATCCTTTACTAGAATTTGATGTTTAGAAGGTCTTCATCAGGAACTTAAACAAATAGTGGCAAGAAAAGTTTTACATGATGAAGTATCCTTCCTTTGCACACCTATGTGTAGCACTGCACAAATATCAACAGACAATCTCTCAGTTCGGGGGTTCATCCTCACACTCCCAGCTTGATAACCTGTTAGTAGTGTTAGTTTCTAGTAAGAATAAGGATATTGTGAACATGGTCTCTACATCTAAATACAAAGGCCTAGGATTCTTGATAGAAATTTAAATACAAGATTATCTAAATCTTATATTGATGTTCTAAAAAAGTTGTTAAAGGACAAAAATTTGACATTGTTAGAAGCCCAAACTTTATGTGAGCCATATCTTGAGTGGTACAATGAACAAAAATTCTATCAATTCCATTGAGTGCATAGACATGACACTGAGTGATGTGTGTGCCTGCATCATGAGATTCAAGACTGCATCAATAACAAGACTATCTATCTCTATGGGAAGAAACATAAATATAATAAATTTTTAGCCAAGGCTAACAGCGAGTTATAAATTTATTTTGTTCCATCCCCTTCACTTTGTAAATTTTTAGTCATACAATCTTCTACACCCTCAAATCTAGTTTCATCTAAGTACGTGAACATGGTCTTATTCACTTGTATCCCTCCTATTGAGAATGCAAGTACAATACCTAATATAACTTTCACCTTGCATGATGAGCCACTAAGTAAGGAGCCTTCCTCGTTATACATTCCTGCCTAGATTAATGACAATGTTGTAACTAGCATCTTGGTTGATTCGACGAGTTGAGTAAATGTGATAACGAAGGAAACTTTGTTCATAAAAAATTTACATAAGGAGAGATACAAATAGTTTCATACCACTATTTATACCCATGATGGACTCTATTACCCTTATGAGCACTATTTATTTACCAATATTGGTGGGACCCAAGGCTGTTGATGTGTCATTTGTTGTGATCCTAGAGTTTGACCTATTCAAAGTCAGACTATGCATCCCATAGCTAGCCTCTATGAATGATATTGCCTCTATAATCCATAAATGCTTAAAGTTCTCCCACAAAGGCACTGTGAACATGGTGCATGACACTAGCTATAAACTGCTAGTGTCAAATGAGGGCTTCTCTTTAGATCACTTATGGCCCACCTTGGTCAACCCTCTCCCTCCAAGGGGAGATTTTTTATATAAGGCTTATGTTAAATATAGGACTAGGGGCTCAACACCAAAGGTTAGTTATTTTGTCTCTCCCTATGTTGCTTCTATAAAAGCATCTATGATAGCACAACAACAAGCTATTTCTTTGACCCCATCAAAAGGGAAGTATAAGCTTTCTCATGCTCTAGAGCCTTCTCCTTCTGCATATTCTACCCCACGTGCTTCTACTTCCCAACCTGTGGTGGCATCCTCGGTTCTCGCTCCTATGCCTCACATGGGGAATGCGATGGTACCCACATCGTGGAAGGAAAAGTGTTAAGCTTTTCAGTTTCATGTTCCACCCACAATTCCCTAACCCACTATTTGGCAAGGGGAATCATTACTATTGGGTTGTTCCTGTGTCTCGACTTTCGTGGCCTACAACTATTCTTCAACTTGTCCCTGAGGAAAAGAATGATAAGAGGCCTATTGGTGAGACTCTTATGTCTATTGATCCTCCTATTTTTGTTTCTTCTTCTATGCTTCCTCCTCCTACTCCTTCTCAAGAGACCACCCTTCAATTGAAAATGATTGTGAAGGATGCTCTTATAGTTGAGTAGTAGCCCCTAACCTCTTCTCAGGTTGCGTCCTTCGGTGCTTGTAGCTAACATAACTAGTTTGTGTGTGAGTGCAAGTGCATGCAAAAGGCTCTAGCTATAAAGCATTCCACCTCATAGAAGATGGAGGAGGAGCCAGTTGCAGATATTTCTACATCTTTTCTTGCTATGCTTTCTTCTATTGTTCTTGCTTTAGTTCCCATTGCCTCTATCTTTCTTCTAGCTCCTCTTCTAGGTCTGATGATGCTAATGCCAAAAGGATGCATGTCTTCATTGCTCCCTCTATGGAGCCTCCTCTTATAATGTCCCTCTCAAACATCCCTCCTTTTTTGCAGCCCATCAATATATCGAATACGACGGTCGTGTCTACTACAACTTTGTCTTCTTCCTTCTCCACTTTTGCTTCTTTTGTAGGGATTCAACATCCTCCATTAAAGCACAAGTTAGAGGATGACCTCACCATGGGTGGAGGTTGGAAGAAGGGTTTTCCTTCTTCGAAAGCTAGTTTTGTCTTTACTTGTGATGTCCTTGTGATAAAGGGAGCCCTCACATCCTTATATTTTTTCATTTTCCCTTTTGTTGAGGTTGGAAATGAATCTCAGGTACCTCACCCTTCTCCTACACAATTGCAACAAGGCACTCCTAGAAAGTGCATGTTCAATTCAATGAATGATATCCCAACTTTATCCTCAGTTTTTGTGAAATTGATGACCTTTTCTTCACAAGAGCTCAATGAAGAAGACCTTGAGGGGCCTTCTTCCTTGGCCCTATTTGTAGGTGAGTTAGAGGGAAATTCCCTTGCCATCTCTCCCTTGCAGGTTTTTCATCTCTCCTGTTATAATGATATAGATTGGAGTAGGATGACCTACTAGTCGATGAGGACTAGGGTGGTGCCTCTTATTTTATCTATATATTATATTTGTTTGTGTGTTTTTGTTCCCTCATGCTTGTCTTTTTATGTTTGTGATTCTGTCTAGAGGACCCTTACTACCCTTATAGGTACTCAGATACAAGAACAAAAATCTGTCATGAACTTCTTCTATTTGTATCATCATTATTCTATGTGTCGTAATATTTGTTTTTGATATTGGGGATAATGCAAAGCGTTGGGGGCATATAGGCATTCTTCTGAGTTGAACCAATTTTATTTTCACTTTGTCTTCATGTTTTCTTCTTCATGTTATAAGAACTTTGGGGATTGATGTTTGTTCATGTATACACCTAAAAATGGTCTAGATAAATATGATTAATTAAATAATTTTATTTGATTAATTAACTCTTTTCAACTACTATTAAATAAATAGAATTATTTATTTATTTAGTTCGTTATTCTAATTATTTCATTTTCATCACATTCTTCTAATTCCATCATTTTAATTAAATATACAATTTCATATAATTGTTTTATTTAATTATTTAATCTTCCACTTTAATTAAATAATCTATTACAATAATTTGTATTATTTAATTATTGAACATCTTCTTCTTAATTATATAAATAACAAAAATTTATTTAATTATGCTTCCCTCTCTTAATTAAATAAATAATGAAAGTTTATTTAATTAGCATATTCTTATTAATTAAATAAATTAAATAAAACTTTATTTAATTTGTCATTTTCCTCTTTTATTGAATAAACAAAGTTTCAAATATTAGTTTTATTTAATATTTCATTTTCCTCCAACTCTAAAATTGAAATATTCTAATTCTTTCCAAAATTGAAAAAAGCAATTGACCACATGTCTACAACTATTTTGCAACCAAAATTGAAAAATTCAAATTAGATTTGAATGTGTTTTTATCCTTTCAACTAAATTGGAACTTTCTTCCTTTACTTCTTCCTAGTCTTTTGGAAGAATTCTCTATCCCTTCTCCATTATCTTCTCTAACTTTTTCATCTCTCACCGTTGATTTATGTAGACTGAATCTCAACCGTTGATCTTTTGCCTCCAAAAATATATAAATAAGACCCTTTCCAGCTCTTTGAAAAGAGAGGATTATTTGCATAGCAAGAGAATTATAGTCTTCCAACGATCAAGCATCATATCATAGCATCATAGTTTCATTATCTCAAGAATTTTCATATCCATTAGTTACATATCTAATATGTCATTCCATCATCATTTAGCATAGGAACATGGTTTCTTGCATCTTGCATATTCACTCATTCTCTAGGTTGTCATTCTGCACAACTTTTGCTTACACAATATGAGAGCAAGAAGCTTACAACAAATTCTTGGAGATAGAGGACGATGAGACAACTTTGAAAAATCTATTTGCTTTATATTTGCTTTATTCTCTTAGATTCTTTGATAACATGTTTCATTAAGGTGTTATTTTAGTTTAATACACTGACATTATTCCTACAACACATTTTTGGCGCCCGCAGTGGGATCTTGCCCTATTTTTTTCATTTTTGTAGGTTTTCTAGAAAGTCACGGCTGTAGACACATAGTAGTGCTTTTGATCAATATTCTAGTGCTTTTGACAACTATTTTAGTGCTTTGGATTGAGATTCTAGTACTTTTGATGAATATTCTAGCACTATTGATCAACATTGTAGCACTTTTGACCAACATTCTAGCACTCTTGATGAATATTCTAGCACTTTTGATAAACATTCTAGCGCTTTTGATTGACTTTTTGGCATATGTAATTGATATTATAGCGCTTTTGACAATTGTTTTAGCTCTTTTGATAAAAAATTATAGCGCTTTTGACAAATATTATAAGGCTTTTGATCAATATTCTAGCGCTTTTGATTAAGTCATAAAAAATTTGGATCTGGATCTAACGTGACCACGACCAATGATAATCTTTTCTGCAATTAGGTAAAATGAACCAATCCTAGAATAGCCATTTGAATTAAAATGAACCAATCCTAGGGTAGCCATTTGGATTAAAATTTACCAATCCTAGGGTAGTCATCACATATTGTTGTCTCAGTTAAAATGAACATGATGTCTTTTGTGAAGCAATATCTTCACTTAGAATAAATAATTGTCAATTGGGCTTTAAAACTGAACATTGTTTGTTGTGATTGTGTGGTGATAGGAATATGCTCTCCCCTTTACTGGCTAATCAAAATGCCAGACTCATCTTTTCATTTCATGCAATGTCTTGCTTTATTAAATCCTTTTAGAGGGCCTGCTATAGTGGGAAAAATAACTCACCCTACGGGAACGACTCAAGTGGGAACAACCAAAGCTAGGTTTTCCAACCCACTATAATGAAAAGTGGATTTGGGTAAAGTTTGAATTCAACGAAAGTGTGCAAGATAACCATCCCCAAAATATTTTTTCTAAATATTGGGTATTCTCTTAAGGGAGTTTATTTATTTGCTGCTCCGAATAGAAATTAAACACCTTAGGAAATAGAGGTCAAGCTTGTCAGTTTTTGAACATCCTAACACTCACGGTGCAAGGGGAGGGAAGAATCTGCCCCCAAGACACTCACCATATAACTACCAAGGAACCCTGGCCATTACATTAGCTTTGGTTAAGACTTGGAAAAGGAAAAAACACAAGCACCTTCTAGGGAGTGATAGGGCTATGTGAGTTGACGTAGTTCTAAGATGTGGGCTTTGGTGTTAACGATGACCTTTTGACCTTAAGAGTGAGTTTGCTTGAAGTGTCTTCATTGTGATAATATTAGTGGAAATAAAAATGATCATGGTTGATCCTTGAACATACACTCAATGTTGTAGATTCTAGGACTTAAAAACAACTGTTTTACAATTGCTTGTTGTGTTTTCAAGACATTAATTCAAATAAGATCATCCAAAAAAAAAATGCAAATATTTGACAAATAAAACTGTGAAATGTCATGATAAAAGAGTAGAAATCAATAATGTTTTTCAAAAAGTCCCTTGCTAAAAGAATCAAGAAACCCAAGAAGCAACTTAGCTACAAGAAAATTTTGAAAAGAAGACACCTTTTGTACCAAAGTAGGAAGGTCCTTGATTATCAAACTTTCATCCATAGATATCATGAATTTGATAGAGGATATACTGATTATTTTTCTTTAGAGCCTTTATATTCACAAGCTTATTACCAACAAAGAGCTCTTTCACAAAGTCATAATCTTGATCAACCCATTCATCATTCTTACATTCCTCAACCAGTAATACAATAATCCAACCGACCAAATCAGCTACTACAATAGAGAAAAACTTGAAAACATTAGGCTTTTTGCAAAACTATCATTTTTAAACTAAGATCAAAAACATCTTAAAATGCATCAATTTCAATACAATTTTTGATTCTTAGTTCAACTTCCACAATAGGATTTATCATCCTTTATCTTAGGAAACGAACTTGAAAATAAGAAATTCCTTAGTCATATCAATAGGTTCAATCATCCTATCTGGCTAAGGTATCAATTATTCAAAAAATTGTACTCCCATTAGTGATCTAAGTAAAATTTGATACAAGCATATGCCTGTTTTCACAAGATCCCAAAAACAAAGAGAAGATGATTTAGAGAAAACCCACTTTGCAACATGGGTGATAAGGAAGAAAGTCCTTTATGTAGGATGCATACACATGGAAATGGTTCAAATAACGAAATAACCGATGAAATGCTTAAATAAGTTGAACAAGATCCATAGTTTCAGTTAGGTTTAGACAAGATCTTAGAACAAAATAAAGAAATATATTTTCTTTTATTGGAAAATCATGGTGCCAAAATGCCCTCTGGCTATGATACAAAGAACATTAAAGAAGATCCTAAAAAGACTGAAAAATCCCTTAGGTGATCTTAGTGCTCTTACTCAACAAATAAGAGCACTACAAGGAAAAATAAAGGAAATACAAGGGGGTACAACTAAGAAGTATGCTTTGGAGGATATTTTTCCATATCCTTTTGATAGACATCTCAACATGATCTCATTCCCAAAACAATGTGAAATTCCAAAATTCGATAGATACAATGGGAAAACGGATCCTATCGACCATGTGAGGGAATTTATAGACATGAGCCTTGAATTTTCATATGAAGACACACACTTGTTGAGATTGTTCCCATGAAGTTTGGGTATGGAACATCCATGGAATAGCTTTCTAAAATCACTCCACCTCTCAAGACATTTGAGGAGTTGATACAAAAATTTATATCGCAATACTCCTACAATATTCAACATCAAATAACTATGATTGATCTATGTGAAGTAAAGCAAAAGACTAGAGAACACTTCATCATATTCCTACAAAGATGGTGAAGGTTATTCTTACAATATCCTCATCTAGTGCCTGAAAAGGAAAAGATGAGAATAGTCTTGATCCAACAATGAGTTGTAGGCTCAACCTTCATTGCCCTCCACATTTTGAGAAGTTGATTGAGAATGCAATCACTATTGAAGGAGCCTTAGTCAAGAAAGGAGTGATAAAACTTGACAAAAATAATCCAAGTTCATCCAATTATAACAACAACAATGACAAATCAAGATTTTGGACTAGAAACAAAAATATTTTCAATGATGGTGTAGTAGATGTAAACAATGTGAAAACAAAACCATCCATCTTCAATCTATCAGGTACCTCATGCAATGACAAATCAAGGAAATTCAACCAATCAAGGAAACAACAACACCAATCAAGGAAATAATACCAATCAAGGAAAAAACACCAATAAAATAAATTGGACCAATCAAGGAAATAGCAATAATCGTGGAAACTACAACAATAATCTCAATAACACTCAAAGTGAAAATCTGGTCAAATCACAATTCTTTTCAAATCGATGGATTTTTACTCCTTTGGGCCAATCTCTTGAGTCAGGTTTCAAAGAGCTTATGGATAAAAATGCCATCACTTTATCACCTCAAAGAGATTATTAGCCATGAGTCAAACCACCATCATGGAATGATTCATATTATTGTGACTACCATAGATGCAAGGGACATAGAAGAAATAATTGTCAAGGATTGAAAAATTTAGTCCAAGATTTGATAGAAAATGGTACAACAGTGATTGAGGGACATCATGCCAATAAAGATCATCAAGCATTTAAGGACCTCTTCCAAACTATCAGAAGGGAAAATCTTCAAACAACAAGGGGAAAAGTGTAAACCATGTCTATGATAACATAATCAACCACATTTACATGGATGACCAATAGATCAATGTTATCAAAGTCAAGGAAAAACATGAATATCAACAAGTCAATGTGACAACGAGTGGACAAGCTAAAGTGATCTTAAAGGGTAATTCATCCAAAACAACCATTACACCACCAAGTCACTATAATCTAGTCAATAAATTATAGAAAACATCAGCTCAAGTATCTATCTTAGAGCTTCTCAAGATATCCCCAACACAAAGAAATTTTAGAGAAAGCTCTCATTGACACAACTGTATCCATTGATTTGGATATTAACAAGTTTCAAACCATGGTGGGACACTTGTCGTCACCCACTTGCCTATAATTTTTTGAGAAAGATGATGCCTCCATGTCTCAGCCACACAACTCTTCGCTTTATCTAGAAGTCATGATCCATAAAACTTGAATTATGCATGTCTTAATAGATGGAGGAGTTGACTTGAATATTTTTACTTTAAAGTTGGTCCATGCCTTAGGATTTTCTGATGAATGTATTGATCCAAGAAGGAAGATAAAAATTAAAGAAAATGATGATGAGGAGAGAGTTTCCAAGGGTATTATCATGTTACCGATCAGAGTGGGACCTGTTCAGAAAAATACTTTCTATCAAGTTTTGGATCGAGACCTTTCTTACAATATTCTTTTGGGCCATCCTTGGATCCATGAGATGTAGGTAGGACCGTTAACATACCATCAATGTCTCAAATTTACCTATGACAGACAAGAGATAACCATATTAGAAAATCACAACAACAGTCAAATTTGTTCCAATCTTAGAGCAACCCAGGACACTTTTGTACCACATAATAGAGAGGCTCTTGTTGGGTCCCCTTCAAATCATAATGACCAATCACAAGAATTGATAAAGAACTTTGACAAAAAATTGTAGTTGAAATATAAAGGAATGGGAGAATATTCATTATGTCTCTCTAACTTACCTATCTCTCCAAGATCATATGGTCAGCCCACAATATCAAAACAAGTTGTTGGAGCCTCTACATCAAAAGCACCCATTACAAAGTTTAATGGAAGAATTATCAAAGCTAATACTCAAGAAGAGGAAGCTAAAGATGGAGAAATTCTCAAATGGCTATATAAGGATGAAGATGAGTTTTTTCTACATATCAAATTTCCTACAAAACAATATGGTAAAAGCTAAGCTATAATTCAAAGGATGGGCTATGAAGGAATTGGTCCCATAGGTGAAAGAAAAGAAGGAATTGTTGAGCCCATTCAGCCTATAGTAACACATCCAAAGGATAAAATGAGACTTGGGTATAGAGAAAATACAAAAGAGGCGGATCCTAAGAAATCCCATGAAGAAATGGTTTTAGCAATTCTTAGCTTGCAAGATAACTCCAACACTAATTCAAATAAGTATGAATGGGATACAATTCATGATAATGAATTTTGGAGAGATAAAAGAGTTGATGTCATATAGAAATACACACCTATACTTACACAAGGAGAAAGTTCAAGGACTCAACAACTTGAATTTGAACCATGATATGACTATGAATCGAGTGAGGATGATTCGTTTCAAAACGAGATTGATATTCTACAGGAGGATACCATCATAGACCTTCCCCATGACGAGAATGTTAATCATGTTTATATCATGACCTTAACAGTCCTTGACCTCAATCAACCAAATGACCCTTTTCCTTTAATCCATCTTGAGCTTATTGATTGGGATCAAACTGACCATATTGATATCCCTATATTCCAAGATGACGAGGCCATTATAAATTTCCTTTGCTCTTCAGAGCCTAAAACAGGTTCAACTCGCGAAGCTCATCTTCAAGTTTTTAATTGGGAAAGTTCCAAGTTTCTTAGCTGCAAAATTAATAATATAAAAGATCGATCTAATAGTGAAAACCAAAAAATGGTAGTGTTAGATCATGAAAAAGGAAAAATAAAGAGTGTATCTAACAATGAAAAACTTTCAAAGGCACCAAAGGATGAGAAACAAGACACTCTCCCAACACACTTCCAATAGAGATCCTCTATTCCGATCGAGCCAATAGAAGAAATCAACATAGCAACCGTAGAACAACCAAAGATCCTACAACTAGCTACCTCATTAAAAAAATAAGAGATATCAATGTTCACAAAATTCTTGAAAACCAACCAAATCAACTTTGCTTGGTCATATGTGGATATGCCTCGGCTAGATCCTAATCTCATCATGCTTCATCTATCTATAATGCTAGGGGAAAAACTAGTAAAGTAAATACTTAGAAAGATGCATCGACATGTGGAATTGTTGGTTAAAGAAGAATTGAAGAAGCTATTAGATGTAGGATTCATTCAGTCCATTGAATATGCAACATGGATCTCTAACATTGTGCTAGTATCAAAGTCGATAAGAATATTAGAATTTGTACAAATTTTTGAGATTTAAATAAAGCATGTCTGAAAGATGATTTTCCTCTACCTAGCATGATACAATAGTGGACCTGATAGCTGGACACACCATGTATTCACTTATGGATGGATTCATCGAATATAATTAGATCAAGATCACACCTGAGGACAAGGACAAGACTGCTTTCACATTTCCATGTGGTGCCTATTGTTGGAATGTGATGCCATTTGGGCTAAAAAATGCAGGTGCAACCTATCAACAAGCTATGACCACTATTTTTCATGATATGATGCACACTTTCATGGAAGATTATGTTGATGATTTTCTAGAAAAATCTTACACAAGAGAGGGGCATCTAGAAATCTTATCTAAAATCTTTGTCACAATGGAGAAATTTAAGGTTAGACTCAACCCAAAGAAGTGTGTCTTTGGGGTCAAATCAAGAAAGTTGCTAGGATGTATTGTTTCAGAAAAGGGAATAGAGGTAGATCCAACAAAAGTTCAAGCCATCATGGAGATGCCACTTCCAAGAAATATTAGTCAATTTTGATCATTGGAAGGAAAAGTACAAGCTATCAGAAGATTTATTGCACAACTAGTAGAAAAAAGTTTTCCTTTTACACATCTCTTAAATAAGAATATTCCATTCAAATGGGATGAAAAGTGTGAAGTAACATTCAATCAAATCAAAAAATATCTTATGAGCCCACTAGTCTTGGCTCCACCAATACCAGAGGAGCCACTCATACTTTACATTTTACCCACAAAGGTATCCTTGGGGGCATTATTGGCACAAGAGGATAGAATAGGAAAAGAAAGAGTTGTATACTATATTATTAGGACCTTCACAAGTCATGAGCTCATCTACTCTTTTATTGAAAAGGCTTGTTTAGTAGTAGTTTTTTCTTCCCAAAAGTTTTGGGACTACATGTTATCCCACATAGTTAAACTTGTGGCCAAAATTGATCCTTTAAAATACCTCTTGAGTAAATCATCCTTAATAGGTAGGTTAACAAAATGGGTGATGATCTTGAGTGAGTTTTATATTCACTATGTAGATCGAAAAGCAATCAAAGGATAGGTCATAGTAGATCAATTGGATGAAGCACCCCTACAAGTAAATCATTCGATGAACATTGAATTCGCTGATGAGGATGTCTTCACAGTAACAACAAAGTAGACATGGACACTATATTTTGATGGATCTTATACACAACATGGCTTGGGGGTAGGGATTTTATTTGTCACACCTCAAGGGCATACTATTCCAAAATCATATTAGTTAATGTTTCCTTATACCAATAACATAGCCAAATATGAAGCACTGCTTACTAGAATGAGGATAGCATTGGAATGGAGGATCACAGAGCTACAAGTTTATGGCGATTTACAACTTATCATCAATCAAATCAATGATGATTATTAGATGAAAGATGAAAAGTTGATGCTTTATAAGAACATGGTGGATTATTTTAAGAAATATTTTGTTGAAATCAAGTTCACACATATTCTAAGAATTTATAACTGTAGACACCTAAATTCAGACACTTAATTTATCCAAATTTATCCCCTTTCGTCTAAGCATTCCCTTATCCACATTAATTAAGTAATATCACTATTATTTAATTAATACCTCTAAATCTCTTCTAATCCCTAATGTATCTAGTTAAATAATTAAATACCTTCCCCATTTCATCAAATGAATTAAATAAATATGACATTTATTTGATTCCTCATAACTCACATCCTCCATCATTAGAGATGTGCACATGCCTAATCCTTGATTAGGATGTGTCACATCCTCCAACTTTTGCAAGTTGGCCTCTAATCTCTCTTAGCCACCTAACCCTTATTTAATCCTTTATTAATTAGCCTAATCAACCTCTCAAGGAATTTTTAATTCCTTTTACCCTTATAAGGAATATTAAATTCCTTTTTTCTCTTCCCCATGTGATATTTGACTTGTCACATCAAGCCACATGTGAACTATTCCCCTTCTCCCACTTGCCTCTAATTTGTCATTAATTTGTCTAATCATGTACTGGCACAACCTTAATCACTTAATTAGGTCAACATAATCTCCATGTCATTTATGGAATGTGTCCTAAGTCAACCCTATTAAATGCTTTTTCCTTTTGGAGAAAGCACCCCTTTCCCATGTGAATTTTTAATTCACATTTAATCCCCCAATGCATTCTAAAGAATTTTAAATTCTTTCTCTCATTCCCATATGGATATTTGAGGAATTTTTAATTCCTCACATGTCCTCTCACCCACATGGGGACAAGGGCCTTCTTTATGAGGAGATCTTGTCCAATCCCAAGGTACTATGTAGTACCTCTATGTCATGTACTCTCCTTCCAACTCATTTACACATCATCTTTTTGAAGCCACTTCACATGCCACATGTCAAGATGTGAGGGATTGTGAGTTCTCAACTCACCATAGCCCTACATCTTGGCCTTGTTGGTTTAATCCCAACCATCCATTTCTATAGAGAATTCAAAATTCTCTATAAATACCCCCTCTTTTAACTCATTTTGTTGGGGAGATCATTGTGCTAGCCAAACTCTTGCAATTTTTTCTCTTGAGCCATACTTAGCCAAATACTTGCATTTGCATTTATTATCACCTATTTTCCATTCATCTTGCATCCCACACTTGCATCTCTTGCCATCAAAGGAGCATACACTACATCAAAGATTGAAGGGCCAACCAAATGACAACTCAACAAGGGAAAAGGTTCCATTTTGTTTTGTTAAGTTTAATATTTTCCCAATCTTGAGGTGTAGGGTGTTTATATTTGTTGTCTGCACTCTTTTTTTTGCTGCTCATTTTCTAACACATATTTTTTCCCACTTACATTTCTGGCATGCCTGGTGGGACCCACAAACGGGTCTATATCTTTCACATTTGTTCTTGTTTCACTTTTTGTAGGTGTAGGTTGCAGAGGGGCGGACCCGACCTACAGAGGGGTAGACCCGACCTCGAGGGGTGGACCTGACCTGATAGACAAGCAGACCTGACCTCTAGGGGCGAACCCGACCTTGCCCAGGGGAAAACCTACCCTCAATAGACTCCAGAAACTATTTTTTTGTAGTTTTTTCATAGAGGAGCAGAGCTTCCCCTCAGACAGGAAGACCTACCCTCTAGACAGATGGACCCACCCTCTAGATAGGTGGACCTGACCTCAATAAATTTTATCAAAAGGTGAAATTTCAATTTTTAGCACCTCTTTAGGCTGTTTTAAGTGTTTCTAACCCCCTAATGTGTCATGTTTGTGTCTGTGCAAGCATCTAATCAACATTTGGGAAGCAACAAGAAGAAAAATAACTAACAAATTTTTCTTGCAAGGTTATCTATTTATCAATTGTTGCTTGTTGTTTTTTAATAACTTAGGTACATAATTTAACTAGGGGTGTCAATTAATCTTGTTTTTCATGCTTTTTGGTATGCTATTTGACATATCCAATCCCCTTGCACCATTTGGCGATCCTGGGTGATGAGAAATTGTAGCTTACTAGGTTTTTGTGTCTCCTTTCTTTCTTTTATTAGGGGACCTACTTGGGGATTTCATCACCCCAAGGGACGATCCCAACCACGCGTGCCAGCCAGGTATATAAAGGAGGGAGAGCAAAAATTGTACCTCAATCCAACCATGTTGTAATTGGAAAAGCGTCGAGATGACGTGAAGAGTTGGTTCGAGCCTCTAGTATCTCACTAAGGTTCCCGACTCATGCTTGTAATGGTTTGGTGTTCACAGTTTGGGCCTCACGTATTGGGCGTATATCGTGGACTCCTTAGAAACCATGTTCATCCTAAAATAAAGGACTTTTTCAGCTATACCCCTTCTACTAGTCTTAGGATTGTGATGTCTGAACTATATTCTTTGTGAGAAATTGGTAATTTTCTATTTTGTTGACTCAGTCGTATTCTTTTGATTGATGCTTGTTGTGTTTTGGGTCCTTTGCCTTAGTCATCTTTTCAAAACTCAAGCTTAAACCTATCTAGGGGTGGACCTACCCTCCAGGGGCACACCTGACCCATCGAAGGGAAGACTTGACCTTTGAACCAACCCTTTTAATCCTGTTTTAGCCAATTTTGGCCAACTTTTGTCTGATAGGTAGAGCTACCCTCCCGACAGGTGGACCTGCCATCTAGGGACAGACCTGACCCATCCTAGGGGCGGACCTGACCCTTGACCAGTCAATTTTATCACCTGTTTCATCATTTTAGACACCCCTTTCATCAATTCGTGCACTCATTTCACCATTTTGATCATTCATTTACTTGTTCCGAGTAAACGTTCACCCATTTCAAACCTTTGTCTATCATCTTGAACTCTCGTTCTACCATTTTGTTCATTCATTTACTCATTTTGAGTGAATGTTCATCTATTTTACACCCTATTTCATCATTCCAAACTCTCATTTTTTCATTTTGATCATTCATTTACTCATTCTGAGTAAATGTTCACCCATTTCAAACCTTCATCTATTGTTTTGAAATCTCGTTCTGCCATTTTGGTCATTCATTTACTCATTCTGAGTGAACGTTCATCCATTTCAACTCCTTCTACCATTTCAAACTCCTATTTTTCCATCCTGACCATTCGTTTACTCATTCTGAGTAAACATTCATCCATTTTGAAGCTCTATCTCCTCATTCCAAGAGTCCTTCATCCATTCCAAGTCACTATTTGCTCGTTCTGATTACTCATTCATCCATTCTAAGCACTCGTTCACTCTTTTTGAGAGTCATTCATCCGTTTTGAGCACTCATCCATCCATTCCAAGCATCCATCTCCTTGTTTCGTGTACCTAGATAATTATTTTTTGGATCATTTTCACCGAAGGGTGGACCTGCCCTCCAGGGGTGGACCTGACCTTTTCCAGGGGTGGACCTCGCCAGCCAGGGGTGGACCTTCCCAACCAGGGGTAGACTTGCCCTCCACGAGCGGACCTGACCTCTGAACCAACCCTTTTAAGCCTATTTTGACTAATTTTGACAAACTTTTGTCTAAAAGGCAGACTTGCCCTCTCAACAGGCGAACTTGCCCTCTAGTGGTGAACGTGACCCATCTAGGGGTGGACATGACCTCTGAACCAACACTTTTTAGCCTGTTTTGACCAACTTTTGTCTGACAAGTGGACCTGCCCTTCCGACAGGTAGATGCACCCTCCACAGGCGAACCTTCCCTCCCGACAGGCAGACTTGACCTTTGAACCAACCCGCTTCAACCTATTTTAACTGGTTTTGAAAAAAAATTGTATGACAGGTGGACCTGCCCTCCACAGGCGAACCTGACCTCTAGATAGGGGGACCTTCCCTCTAGGGACGGACCTGACCTCTCCCAAGGGCGGACCTGACCTTTGACTAGTCAATTTATCATCCGTTTCATCATTCCACCCTTCGTTCAGTCATTCTGAGCACCTATTTTCCTGTCCTCAAATTTTTTTTGAAACTCATTGTTTCATCACCAAAATCACATAAGTGATATTTAGCACATCATTAGAGTCCATATCCATCATTGAATCATCTAGCCCAATCACCTAGACTTCGTTTCTAGAGTTTTGATTTTCATGCCGAAACTTCCGAGGGCCATAAATTTTGACTAAGGTGTTTGTTTGGGATAAAATTTTATGGGTGGTTGTGATATGAGGGGCCTCAAACTTTCATCTTGACCCTCACAATCCCAAATTAGTGTTTTTTTTCAGTTTTTAAAAAAATGTTTTCATTAATAACTCAGAATGCATGTCTCACATTTGGGATGTTAGTTGGAAATTCATCCTATCTTAGTTTTGGGTATTTTTTGGGAAAAAAATGGACTCTCAAAAGTATGTCTATGAAGTTTCCTAAAATGGCAAAATTTGACAATTTTTAAAAATTGCCAAATCTAGCAAAATCTAATTGTCAACACCTTAAATCCTTTAAACCCCAAAATTTGGTGTAGAATCAATCCCATCACATCCTCCAATCATTCTAGGCTTCAATCCAATCCTAATTTAAGCTTTAATCTAATCCTAATCTAATTTTTAGTCTATCTACAATCAATATTGTTAGATATTGAAACAAATCTCAAGATCCCTCCTTCCATCTTCTTCAATTCAACCTTTCATCCATTCCACAATTCAACCTCCTAATCTGAGCATTCATTCATTCATTCATTCTAATCAATCGTTTACTCGTTTCAACCTTTCATCCATCCATTCCAAACATTCGTTCCCTCTTTTTCAATCATATGTTTACTTGTTCTGAGTAAACATTCATCCATTTCAAACCTCCTTTCATCATTTGGAATTCTAGTTCTATCATTTCGATCATTCGTTTACTCATTTCGAGTAAATGCTCATCCATTTCACACCTCCTATCATTTCAAACTTTCATTCCAAGTAAACATTCATCCATTTCACACCTCCTTCCATCATTTCAAACTCTCCTTCAACAATCTTGATCAATTGTTTACTTGTTTTGAGTAATGTTTCATCTATTCCAAACCTTCATCTTCTCGTTCTGAGAGTCATTCATCCATTGTGAGAAGTTTTTTACTCATTTTGAGTAGTCATTCATCCCTCTCGATTATCTGTTTACTCCTTCTGAGTAATCTTTCATCTATTCCAAACCTTCATCTTCTCGTTCTGAGAATCATTCATCTGTTGTGAGCAGTCATTTACTTGTTCTGAGTAGTCGTTCATCTATTCCGATCATTCTTTTACTCATTTTGAGTATTTTTTCATCCATTTCTATCATCCATTTCTTGAATCAAAGCATCATTTTCCCCATCCAAATGCCTTGAACTTTGCCTCGAGTTATTATCCAAATTGACCTAAGTGTCTGATCTGATCGTCATCACCAACATTTGCTTAGGTTTGTCATTTTTCCTAAGTTAGTCAATCATAGTCGTCAGCCCAATCAATCCATTTTCAATCTCAAAGTGGATTTGGTGCTGCAATTGTCCTTTTATCCTTTTATCCAATCAATTAGTATCCTACGTCACTTAGGGTAATCTTTGAATGGGGTTTTCCAATCCCATTCGTCATCCTATCCAATCCCTCAGTCTATCTTATCAATCACCAATTGATCTTATCTAATCCGATCCAATTGTATCCCTATCCAATCACCTTTGACCCAATCAATCTACTTCCATCTTGAAGCAGATTTGGTGTCATAATCATCCTTTGATAATCAAATCTGATCATCGGAATCAATCCCATCGCATCATCCAATCATCCTAGTCTGAGCTTTAATCCAATCATGATCTAGGATTGATCTAAATCTTGATTTGAGCTTTGGTTTGTTCCCATCCAAAATATTTGATCCATCCTCTTCATCCTTTCATCATCATGGATCCTTATCCTCCATCAATAGTAGTCAAGGGAAACCCTAATTACGTCGACAACAATAACGAAAGTCTTGTCGATCAAGAAGAATATGACATAGATCCCCTTGACACTATCATTGCTAGTAAGTTTTCTCCACTTGCTTTCCAATATCCAATCACCCCTTCAAGTTATCCTGTTATGTCTTCACCCATGCCTAATCAGGCTCCTTATGCTACCTTTGACAAGGGATATACATCATATCCATCATATTCGACAACCACATCCTCTTATCCTATTCTCCCATCACAATACCCATATCCTAATCCCCCATCCACATCCTCCTATCTCAATCCTTCATCTGCATATAGCCACTACCCTAATCTTCCATACCAATCTACTCACCCTAATCCTACATTCAAACCTTCATATCCTAATCCAACATCCACACCAACCTAGCCTAATCTAACATCCACATCTTCTTATCCTAATCCGACATCCACATTTCCATATCTCAATCCGCCACCTCACTCTTCCCATCCTAATCCACCATCCACATCCTTGTTTCCTAATACACCATTCCAATACCCCTATCTTAACCCTTCATCTAATCTTAATCCCCCATCTATTCCTAGTCTTGCATCCAATCCCATTCCCCCATCTAATCCTAGTCCACTAATACCTATTACCAATCCCCCACCAATTCATAATCCTTCATCCACTCCTACCACACCATCTCAGCCTAGAGTATTCAAGTTTCTCACTCTAGAAGTTCTCTGGTAACTTATAAAAAATAAGATATCTCCCACTCCACACCTTGAAGTTCTAGAATCATTCCATCCCAACCCATCATCCATAGTCATTGGTGATGAGACCCTTCTCCACCCAACACCTATCATTGATGATATCACCCCTAGCACCACTCAAACCGTCAAAAACATCACACCCTCTGAATCCACTGAGCCCCCATCTCCTATCATCACATCTACCGAATCCATTAAAGACCCTCTTCCTACTCCGAGAATCATCGAACCCATTGATGACACCCAAATCCAATCCACTAAAATCCATAGCCATTAATGTTTTGAATCCTCAATCCCTCCATCTTCCCCGCTTGAAGAGTCCCACCAAGACTCTAGTATCATGCCTCCCACACATGATGATTCATGCCAAGAGCCTAATCCAAAGCATGCCAATATATGCCCTTCTCAAGATCAAGATCCTACCATCTCATCTAGTCCACCTCAAGATCAGAGTCCCCCATCCATTCCATTCCATGATCCCCTTGTCATTCAAGATTCCACCGCTCCATCTCTATCTCCATCGCATGAGTCTGCTACCACAAATCCAGATCCTATCATATCCCCTACTCCCTCTCCTGATACCACTCATCTAAATACTACTATCCCATCATCGCCTAAAATTGCTATTCCCACACCACTTGCATATCCCCTTGGTTACCTCAAATTCTTCCACGGTGGCCTCCTCACGGAAGAAAAACATAGTGTATATACTACCCATCATCCTCCACCTAATAATGGACTCACATCATGTTTTCAGAATAACACAAATCCTATCATGGATTGCATGCTCAAGAAAATGAACTATCAAGGAAAAGGTCTAGGCCTTCATGAGCAAGGTATTTGAGAGCCCATCCAAGTCAAAGAAAAAATCTGCATGCAAGGTCTTGGACCTATTTTCCAAGACTCACAATCTAAAGATGTTGGTACAACCTCTAGACATCCTCAACGAGCCTCTTCCAAAATAAATGTCAGCTCTTCCCATCGCTCCACCAGATCATATACTACCATCCCTCCTCCATTGTATCACCTCAAAACAACCATCCTTGTTCCTCCTTCATCCGCTCCATCCATTTTGGGTTCTTATGCTCCTCCCTCTACCATCTCCCATCCTCCATCTACTCTGTCCATGTTTCCTCCAGGTCCTACATCTATTTTGGGCCCCTATACCCTAAAATGATCTTCTCCATCTCATCCTTTCATCCATCCAACACCTATCCATGTCATCCATCATAAACATCCATCTCGCACATCCCCTAATTAGGACCAACAAAGGAACATATCTACATATAATCCTCATAATATTACCTCCATTGCTCCACATCACCCATATCCTTGCACCCATCCCATTGCTATGAAAATCACTTTGGATGCTAAAGTAAAAATACATAAACCCAAACATCCACATGAATCTAAATCTCCCCATGTCCCCTCTAAAATACATGGTGAAGAGAAGAAAAATATAAATCCAAATCAAATTCGTAGGCCACAAAGACCCACCAAAGAAAAGATCAAAACCATGTGGATCCCAAAGAAAAAAGATACAATGCCATCAAATGAAAAATTTGTAAGAACATCCAATCATACACTTCCACCACCACATGTGCCAATGTTGGTCCTAAGCACATCTCCCCATCACATATCCACCCCATCATTCCATCCATGCAATTTCCAACATCCCATCCATTATCCCATGTATCTCCCCTCTCAAATCCCTCTAATTCATCCTCTTGCATAATCTGTTTATTCTAATAAGATTGTACCAATGTCCAACAGTCACTTCGAATATGGGATCTTAACACCTTGTGTGGAACTTGATGCTTGAGTCCTTCATCCATATCCTTATCGCATGTCTTCTAAATCCACTTATTTTCCTCCCTATCCTTATCCATCTCCTTTCACATGCTACCCAAAAAGTTAAAAAATCCAAAAAAAGTCAAAAAATGCAAAAAAGTCAAAAGATCCAAAAAATCCAAAAAAATCCAAAAACATCAAAAAATGCAAAAAGTTAAAAATCAAAAAATCCAAAAACATCAAAAAATGCAAAAAGTCCAAAAAATCCAAAAAATAAATAAAATAAATCAGAAAATAAAAATAAAAAATAGTAAAGAGAAATAATCCATCTAGACAATGGTGAAAATTTGGCAAACAAGCACCTTGTATAAGTACCATGATGAAAACCTAGCAAATAGGTGTCATGCATAAATCCCCATCTGCACTTAGGGGCAACTTCCTGATATGCATTCCCTCCATCCACTATGCTTCCTGCTGTGCTTCCATCTATGTAGTCATCTTCTTGCTATACACCATTTTCATTCATCCCCTCCATCCTACCTATCTTTCACATCTTGCTTGGCATATCTCATTTATCACAATCCTTCCATCCTTCTTCTGATCTTGATAATGATAGGGGCAAACATATAAACATGCTTTCAACACCTCTTAGCATACATTTGCGTCATCCACACACTATCCTACTCCTCATTCACACTCGTCTACCTTCCTGATCCACCCGTCATGCTACCCTAAATCTCCCTCCATTATCCATCCATCCTATTTTACTATCCTTCTCTATTGCATCCTTCATGCCTCCTCGCACATGACATATCTAGAGTGGGGGCATCTATCTTCCTTTGTGATATAGTCCTTGGAGACACCATTCATTCCATTAAAGCAATCCCTTCCATCTCCCTATCCTCATCTCCTTATTGTTATATCCATCTCCCCATCCTTATCTTTTATCCCTCCACACAATCCTTATATCCATCTCCCCATCCTTATCTTCCTATCCTTCCATCATAACATCCCTTTTCATCTATCCATTTGGTCACATTTTCCTCATCTAAATCTTTATCCCTCTATCAAATCCATCCAAACAATCCTTTTCCTCCACCCATCCTCTGTCCTCATCCCATCTCATAATCCCTTGTCATTGGTATCTAGCTATAGGCTACTCCCCACACAATCCAACATTTGCCATCTATCTTATCATCATCACTTCTGCTCCTTTTGCACATCTTTTCAATCTCCTTTCCTTTTTCGACCCCCATCTCTCCATCATATCATCCTCCTAATTCATCTTTTGATGATTTGGATAACTATCCCATCCCTGAGCTTCATTATCACCATCATCCTATCTAATCCAACAGGTCTATCTTATCTCATGATATCGGTTCCATCATTTTATTCACTTGTCATGGTTATCTCATCATCTTTTATTTATCATTTGTCTTTGGCCTTTTGTCAAACTATGTTGCTCCTGCACTTTCATGTAGGAAAGGTTGATCATTTGATTCGCCCCCAGGGATCCTTTATCATCTATCATCGGTCTTTATGTTTTTCATGTCTGTTCTTTTATCGTGTATCATCGATCTTCATCATCCTCTTTCCACTTGTATCTATGGACTGTCATCAGCCTTTCATCGAACTACGAGGGATTTGTGCTTTCACATAGGCAAGGCTAATCTTTGATCGGCCCCCAAGCCCCTAGGTCACTACGATGTGTCAGTCTCCTATCTTGTGTCATCTCTCTTGTGTCGTGTCATCGAGCTATGCCCTTATCTAGCTAATTCTTAACAAACGGGATCCACTTGTATCAGCAAATCCAATCGGTTTTGAATATCTTACATCATATCGATCTTTCAGTTTAGTATCCATCATCGGTCTCAACAGGATGCATCCTTCCTAACAGACCTCATCAATCTCATCTATCCCCTTGATCCTATGGCAAATGATTTATGAAATTGATTGGGATCTTTTGATGTTTTGTCTTTTCTTTATCATTTGAGCTCCCTATCATCACTTGTCATGGTCGCCTTGATCCATCATATCATGGTGTGCTTTGACTAGTCAACATAGGGGCGTGTCTTGATCTTTTCTTTGTTGCTATATTCTTGGTTGTCCCATGTAGTACCCACCAAGATCCTTGAGGTCTTGTGTTATGCTATGGAATCCTTGTGTGCTTGTGGTTATCCCAATACCTAGCTCAACTAAAGTTATTGCAACTTTGGGGTGTTGGGATAGCCTTCTTGTTTGATGTGTTTGTTTCATGCATTAGACACTAATTTTCCTTGGTCCTTTATACCTTGGTGTATCATGTCTTTTGTTATAGCAAAAATCATTGCTTCTAATGATAGCAAATTGCATTTGGATTGCATTTCATCTCCATCCTCTCATCTATCAAAGTCCCCCTATCCATTCATCCTTCATCACTATCCCTTCCCAATCTCCTGTCACCTTTTCATCCTTTCTTCCCAATCACTTTGCATCATCTCCTTCATTTCTAGAGCACACCCGTGTTCTCTTGAACCCACATGTCCTCTCGAGGGGGCATCCTTCATCCCTAATTTTCATCATTTTTTCCCTTCCTAGTCACTCCTTTGAATGACTGGGGCATCTTTCCCAATCTAACCATCTTCTTCTAGGTTCTATGTTTTAATATTGTTTTAAATGATGCTACTTCGAAACACCATCTCAAAGAGGGGAAAAATGTAGACACCTAAATTCAGAAACTTAATTTATCCAAATTTATCCGCATTAATTAAGTAATATCACTATTATTTAATTAATACCTCTAAATCTCTTCTAATCCCTAAGATATCTAGTTAAATAATTAAATACCTTCCCCATTTCATCAAATGAATTAAATAAATATGACATTTATTTAATTCCTCATAAGTCACATCCTCCATCATTTTTATCTAATTCTAATCCATCTTCTAATTTCATTATTAAAGATGTGCACATGCCTAATCCCTGATTAGGATGTGTCACATCCTCCAACTTTTGCAAGTTGGCCTCTAATCTCTCTTAGCCACCTAACCCTCCTCTAATCCTTCATTAACTAGCCTAATCAACCTCTCAAGGAATTTTTAATTCCTTTTATCCTTCCAAGGAATATTAAATTCCTTTTTTCTCTTCCCCATGTGATATTTGACTTGTCACATCAAGCCACATGTGAACTCTTCCCCTTCTCCCACTTGCCTCTAATCTGTCATTAATTTGCCTAATCAGGTACTTGCACAACCTTAATCACTTAATTAGGTCAACCTAATCTCCATGTCATTTATGGAATGTATCCTAAGTCAACCCTATTAAATTCTTTTTCCTTTTGGAGAAGGCACCCCTTTCTCCATGTAAATTTTTAATTCACATTTAATCCCCAATGCATTCCAAAGAATTTTAAATTCTTTCTCTCATTCCCATGTGGATATTTGAGGAATTTTTAATTCCTCACATGTCCTCTTACCCACATGGGGACAAGGGCCTCCTTTATGAGGAGATCTTGTCCAATCCCAAGGTACTATGTAGTACGTCCATGTCATGTACTCTCCTTCCAACTCATTTACACATCATCTTTCTCAAGCCACTTCACATGCTACATGTCAAAATGTGAGGGCTTGTGAGTTCTCAACTCACCATAGCCCTACATCTTGGCCTTGTTGGTTTAATCCCAACAATACATTTCTCTAGAGAATTCAAAATTCTCTATAAATACCCCCTCTTTTCTCTCATTTTGTTGGGGAGATCATTGTGCTAGCCAAACTCTTGCAAATTTTTCTCTTGAGCCATACTTAGCAAAATACTTACATTTGCATCCATTATCACCTATTTTCCATTCATCTTTCATCCTACACTTGCATCTCTTTCCATCAAAGGAGCATACACTACATCAAAGATCGAAGGGCCAACCAAAGGACAACTCAATAAGGTAAAAGGTTCCATTTTGTTTTGTTAAGTAATCATTTTCCCAATCTTGAGGTTTAGGGTGTTTATATTTGTTGTTTGCAATCTTTTGTTTGTTGCTCATTTTCTAACAGGTATTTTCCCTTGGTCACATTTCTGGCATACTTTGTGGGACCCACAAATGGGTCTATATTTTTCACGTTTGTTGTTTTTTCGCTTTTTGTAGGTGTAGGTTACAGAGGAGCGGACCCGACCATCTAGGGGAGGACCCGACCTTGAGGGGTGGACCTGACCTAATAGATAGACGAACCTGACCTCTAGGCGTGGACCCAACCTTGCCCAGGGGCATACCTGCCCTCCATAGACTCCAAAAACTTTTTTTTGCATATTTTTCACAGAGAGGCGAACCTGCCCTCCAGATAGGCAGACCTTCCCTCCAAACAGGCGGACCTAACCTGGACAACTTTTTTCAAAAGGTGAAATTTCAGTTTTTAGCACTTCTTTAGGTTGTTTTAAGTGTTTCTAACCCCCTAACGTGTCATGTTTGTGTCTATGCAAGCATCTAATCAACATTTGGCAAAAAGAAAGCTAAAAAATATGAAAAAAATCATAAAAATTGAAAAGTGCAATAAAAACAAGTGGTGAAAACCTAATAATTAGGCGTCATTTGTGAACAAGTTGACTCTTCCATCTATTAGTTCATGTTTTCCATCATATCAACATTACCATCTTATTAGCATCATTTTCATCCAACATTTGCACGTCATAGAGACAATCGTGTTTCATCATGGCTTGGTATGCATTGTACATATCCATAATAATCAGTTGTGTCTAGTGAGGGGAAAAATATAGACTCAATGGGGGCACTTGAATTTTGAGCTATTACAACAAATAGATGATGGTACAACAAATGCATTAAACAAAAACAAAACACAATGATAGGACAACATTTGACAATCAATCATACATGATCATGACACTTATCGGGACACATAACATTTGGTTTTCAAATCAAAATGGATGATCTAATTTGAATAATGATTGAAATACTCTAAGCAAAGGTTGACTTGTTGTTTTATGGATTTTTGTTATCATATCTTTGTAGCAACTCGATGATGTATTGAACTAGAGAAGCAAGGAAGAAGTATCAATTTTCTTTGTTTGTTGTCTGTGAGTTAACCATTATTATTGTGTGAATTTTTGTGGGATGTTCTCTACCAAGTATTACTGATGACATTAAAGATTCACATAGGACAATGATTAATTCTTATTTGTTTATGCAAGAAATGCTCAGGTCATCTCGGTTTAATTATGCATAGATGTTTGTGTTCGCTTGTAATATCAAAAATCATGAAAGAAGTACTCAGGTCATCATGGTCTAACTTATACCATCGGTGTTTGTACTTACTTTCAACATTTCAAAAGTTCAATGATGATAAATAGACATAAAATAGCTCTCAGAATGACAATTGAATGGTTAATTTAGATTGCATTCATGTTAGTTATATTGGCATTATAGATTTTCTAAACATGGTCGAAGCATCAAAAACAATGTTTCTCTCTAATAAAATATTGAGTACATTATCATTCATTCTCATTTTTCATATCATTCATTATCATCCATTTCGTTACATTTATCATCTTGCATACTCATATCATGCATTATCATCCATTATCATTGCATTCACTTTAGTTGCATTATAATTTTCTATTTCATTCATTTATTTAAGGTGCATTATCATTTTTCATTATTAAATTCATTCATTATCATTTTCCATATCATATATTCACTTAATTGCATTGTCATTTTTCATATCATTCATTGCATTCTCATTTTCATATCATATAAGTTTTCATATCATTTCATATCATTAATACATATTAAGCACATCATCAATTTTCATCACATTGTCATTTTCACATCATATAAAGCATCTAGAAAAGCATTATTACATCATATCATCATCATATCATGCATGTGAGCATCAGAAAATACAAAAAAAATAACAAAAAAATTATCATTTCCATCCATTTCATATGGTATTAAAACATCATCTATACTATCACATGACATAATCACATCATAAGCACTACACAATAGGGAATACATGCATCCATAACTTAAATCATACTTACATCCATCAGAAATGCATCCATAACATAAATTATACATACATCCATCACAAATGCATCCATCATATAGAAACACATAGACAAAGTATAGATCCATATTATCAACTGCATCTCATAATATAAAAACTCAATGATAAATGTACAAGGATATCGAAACAAAGAGAGATACAAATCATAATGTGGCATGAGATATCATCAAGATCATCAATATCATACATCAAAATGGCACATCATCATGGTAGTAGTACATCATGACACTATATATCAATGATCACTAGCTGGTGCTAACCTAGGATGTTGTTGGTCTAGTACCACCTACTCCTCCTATACCAGATGGACTAGCCCATGGGGCTCTGCCTAGTAGTCCTCTCATAGGTGGTTGTGTAACTCCCATGCTGGTAGACCGAGACTAATTTTGACCAAATTGGGACTATGCATATGTGACTCTCAACTTTGTAGGCACTGCATCAAAATAATGGCTCATGTAGTACTCAGCCTCTCAAGGGTGACTCAGGTGACCTCCCGCATCATCTCACCAATGGTAGTCCCCTCTGACACTCTATGTAGCCTCTTGGCTAAATTCATAGCATCCTCACCCTATTTTCTCGCGACATCTCACTTAGCTTTTAGGGTAGTCACCTGTATCTCTAACTAGGCTATCAATGTCTAAGCCTGTCCCAGCTAACCCTGTAGGCTCTGCATAGCAGTCTATAATGTGGCTATCTGCCCTTGATCTGATGGACCTCCTGTATCAGTCCCATTGCCTTCAATAGAGTGTCTCCTTTATGGTACATGTACCGCTGCTAGAGTATCCCTATCATCCCCACCTTCATCCCCATCATCATCATCATCGTCGTCATCCTCCTCATCACTCCCACTCTGCTCCTGCCTTTGCTCATCATTCGAGGGGGCATACGAGCATCGGTTTTCCAAAATTCACATTTGGGACAAGCTTTTTAATTCTTTTAAGCAATGCATAAAACACATCACTTCAAAGAGGGGAAAAATGTATACGCCGAAAATTGGTCTAGATAAATCTGATTAATTAAATAATTTTATTTGATTAATTAACTCTTTCCAACTATTATTAAATAAATAGAAATATTTATTTATTTAGTTCATTATTCTAATTCTTTCATTTTCATCACATTCTTCTAATTGCATCATTTTAATTAAATATACAATTTCATATAATTGTTTTACTTAATTATTTAATCTTTCACTTTAATTAAATAATCAATTACAATAATTTGTATTATTTAATTATTAACCATCTTCTTCTTAATTAAATAAATTAAATCAAATTTTATTTAATTTTTCATTTTCCTCTTTTATTGAATAAACAAAGTTTCAAATATTTGTTTTATTTAATATTTCATTTTCCTCCAACTCTAAAATTGAAATATTCCAATTCTTTCCAAAATTGAAAAAATCAATTGACCACATGTCTACAGCTATTTTGCAACCAAAATTGAAAAAATAAAATTATATTTGAATGTGATTTTATCCTTTCAACAAAATTAGAACTTTCTTCCTATTCTTCTTCCTAGTCTTTTGCAAGAAATTTCTATCCCTGCTCCATTATCTTCTCCAACTTTTTCATCTCTCACCGTCGATTTATCTAGACTAAATCTCAACTGCTGATCTTTTGCCAACTAAGCTTTTTCCTCCAAAAATATATAAATAAGACCCTTTGGCTCTTTGAAAAGAGAGGATTATTTGCATAGAAAGAGAATTATAGTCTTCCAACGTCAAACATCATAGCATAGAATCATAGTTTCATTATCTCAAGCATTTTCATATCCATTAGTTGCATATCTAATATGTCATTCCATCATCATTTAGTATAGGAACCTGGTTTCTTGCATCTTGCATATTTACTCATTCTCTAGGTTGTCATTTTGTAGAGCTTTTTCTTACACAATCTGAGAGCAAGAAGCTTACAACGAATCCTTGGAGATAGACGATGATGAGACGGCTTTGAAGAATCTGTTTGCTTTAAATTCACTTTATTCTCTTAGATTCTTTGATAAACTATTTCATTAAGGTGTTATTTGAGTTTAATAAGATGACATTATTCCTACAACAAAGTTCATATATATACTATATTATAACTATTTATTTCTATCTATGGATAGTTTTGACCCTAAATTATTAGACCTCCCTATCTCTTGATTTCTTCATCTCTACTTTTCATCTTCTTGATGTTGTGGTTCTTATGTGTTTTCCCTTACATGTGTGACAACATGCCACAAATATATCTTGTCATGTGTTTTTTTCCACAACATCTCTACCTCTCCTTTCTCTCCTTAGGATGTCATGTGCTCCTCTACATAGCATGCACCATCCTAAGGGGAGACTACCATGCTTTTCTAATTTTCAATAAGGAGAGTTCTTTCAAAAGGATTCCTTGGTGTCAAATTTTCTTTACAATGAATTCCTTGACAAAAGAATCCATTATTGAAAAATCTCTTATTTTCCAAAATGTTGCATTCTCTCAAAAAGGAATCCTGGACGAAAATTTTCTTTTAAAAAGGACTTCACAGCAAAAGAGTCTAAAAACTTTCCTTTCAAAAAATGAGCACTTTTTCTAAAGTGAAAGAGTCTAAAAACTTTCCTTTGAAAAAGGAGCATTCTTTCCACTAGATTCCTTTGATGAAAGATCTTTTGGAAGGATTCCTTGATGATTGAATCACTTGTGGAAAATTGTTTCTTTCAAATGGCATGTTCCTTCAAAAGGACCCCTTGGTTTCTTGATTTCTAGAAGGGTTCCTTGCTGAAAGAACCCCTTTTGAAAGCCTTCTCCTCAAAATAATTCTTTGGTATCTTGTAATTTTTTTCTACTATATGATATTTGATGTCACATGTCTTGGTTTCAAACATCTTATATCTTGGCATCTATCTTGGGAGAAGCCTGACTAGACCCACCTTTTCTGTTACTATTTTGCAATGTAGTTTGCAACAACCGCAGACTTATCTATCTGATTAGTTTGTGTCTTGTGTCTATCTGATCAAACTATATCTTATCATGCTAGCTTGTGTCTTCTTGTGTTTGTGTATCTATTATGTTTGGATTTTTCACCTAACATATTTGTGTGCAGCCTAACATGTTTGTGGTGAGAACGTAGTTAGCTTTGTAGGATTGAAGACTCATGTCATATTCACATCTTGGTGGAGCCCTCTCTTTCACATCAAGGTACATTAGATCAGAGGTCTGCTTCCTCAATGTTATTGATATATTATCTTCAACCTTTTTCTACTTTAGCTCACATACGCATTGAAACATATGCTCGCTAAAGTGGGGGAAAAATGTAATGGCATAAATTTTCACCTAGGAAAATTTACCATTACTTTACCCTCATTTTATCCTTAGAAATCTGATAATGTAAATACCCACCACTTTTATCCCAGTTTGTCTGTGTCCCTATAATTTTTTTCTTAGGGATGTGCACATGTTGCATGGATGTCTACACATTGTGCTATCATCTTAACAAGATTCCTATGTCAAAAAGTAGCATAAATGTTACAATTCCTTACCACCTAAGAATGCAAAGTTCCCTGTCAAATCTTGACTAATGGGAAATGAATATCTATGTCCAATTTTTCCTTTAAAACTCAATTGATTCAGTCCTTTTAACTCTCTTCATTCATTCTTTCAAAATATTCTTGATCATTCTAACACTTCTCTTGGATTCTCTATCACTCTTTCTTACTACTACCAACTTTATACTTGACATATACAATGTATTCTTGCTCCAACACCATTGTCATTGCAGGTCCATGAAGCTCTACCTCCTTAAAATGTGGTGATAATTATTTCCTTCTTCCTTTATCATCCTTGAAAGCTTGTAGAAGGGAAGGTGATATTGTGTCCATTTTCTTACTTTCCTTTTTGAATTATTGTTCTTGTAAAGTATAATCCAGGTTATCATTTCTCTCTACTTCATTGTATCCTTTCTATCTACTTCTTTATTTCTTTTCTACAATATTGTTTTATATTGGGTGTTTGTGAGGTGAGAACACCAAAATAGGGACTTCACTAAGGAAATTTCCAAACATAGCCCCAAAATATTTCCTATTACTGTGTGTGAAGGTGTTCATTTTCTAAGAGCTAGCTAGAGAATTGGACCTTGAGTAAGTTGGAATTCTTATTCTTTCTTTTTCATTTTTCAATTAGAGTAGCCTTTATAGTATCCTTCTTGTTGTACTTTACATTTTATTTACTTTTTTTATCAAATTGAAAAACTATAAGATTCAATTCGTCAGTAGACTTTCTGATTTTATGGTTGTTGCTCAACCCTCTATCTGTACAAAATGTCATTGTGTATTTGAGACTCCAATGTGGCACTTTGAAGTTTGAATCTCATGTTGTTGTCCCCTGACAGAGATTTGTGTGGTTCACAATCCTAGACATGTGTAGTTTGCTCACCCATTTCTTGAAAACATCTATCATAATATGAAGGAAAACAAAGTCCTATTTTCCCTTCCCTTTTTAGCCTATCCTTTCTTCTTTAACTTATTAGGTAGTTTGAGGTAGTTTAGGGAATTTCATTCCGTTAGCCTCTTTCGTGACATGAGAGCCTTAGTGGTGACGAATCCCACTTTTCTAAAAAGAGAGAGAGAGAGACCAAATATTCTTCAAAAATAAGTAGCTCCTATATGAATGGTGAATGAATGAAGATTAATGCTAAAGAATGTCCAAAATTGGGAAACACCATTTCTCTCCTTGGGAAAAAAATCCAATGTTTTATGTAAAAGAAACTCTAACTCCAAGAAGAGAGATTAGGTAAGTCTAATGACATATTCATTTGACTAAACTAATTCTCAAAAATATAATTCACACTAGATGGATGGGTGTGAGTATCTTTCAAATTTTGTACAATATCACTAGGATAAAATATGAAAATATGTATAAGTGAGATGCATGATCAATCATCCCAACAAAAATGATATGGATAAAATGTGAAAATATATATAAGTGAGATGCATTATCAACCATCCCAACAATAATGATCTATCTACTCTCCAAGTTTCTAATAATCATAGAATCAAGCATGAACACAAAGGTCTTCCATGTTCTAATATGTGCAATATGATAGATGGAAAAGAGATTGTTTGAAAAGGATAAAACACAACATATCATTTAACTTTCCTTCTCTTATCTCAATATATAATTTCCAAAGAATATGCATCTATATTTTGTTGTGCATCAAGATGTGTGGAAATTTACAAGAATTAAACAAAAAGAGCCTACCCTATGATGAAAATATATGATGTGAATCTCTATAATCAAGAAGATATCTCTTTGACTTAGTACTTGTAGATGAAAAAAATGATTTTCCTTTCATCTCTTCTATCCCATTCATAGCTCTAGTTGTTCCTAACTATATAGATGATTTTGTTGTAGAAGAAGAAGAACCTAAAGAAATTGTTGAAGGAAATTTGATATTCTTATTCTAGATAAAGTGCTTCAACTCATCAATCTATTTTTTTGAAAACTATGCTCATTATTCTCAATTTTTTTTCAATAATAATATATGGATTTCTTGTTCTTATGTGTATCCTCTTTAGAAGAGATGGGAGGCTCATTAGATTTTATCTATGATTTTATTTTTCTTATGTTTACCTTCGGGTGATTAGACAACCAATGTCTGCCTCTTGGGAAGTGCATCTAAGTGGACAAGTTTAGATTTTACTCTATTCAAATAGTCATGAAATGTCTCAAAATAATTCACAGTAAATGTATCATCTAGAATCACGTTTTCTCACTATCTTACATGGGACAATCTTCTTCATCTTGAGCTTGTTGTATATACCCAATGGAAATATCTCATTTCTTAGATGCACTGTGACTTCATCTCCAACCTGAAATTCCTTATGTTTCCTCTCCAAATCAGAATTAGTCTTGTAAGAAAAATTCATTTTATTGATATGATTTCTCACCTCATCATGTAGCTCCTTCATATGTGTAGCAAAATCCTCTACATCAGTACTCTTTTTTACATCCTTATCTATCTTATTAAATTCTAAAACAACTCTTGGGCTGCTACCATAAAAAAATTGAAATGGTGGCATACATGTGCTTCTAGTAACTGAGTTGTTGTAGGCAAACTTAGCTTGTGGTAATACTAAATCTCATCCTTTTGGTTTGTCTCCAACCAAACATCTCAGCAAATTTCTCAGGTTATATTCACCACCTCTATTTAGACATCTATTTGAGGATGGTATGCTAAGAAAAACTTTAATTTAGTGTTGAGCTTCTTCCACAAGGTCCTTCAGAAGTAGCAACAAACTTGATGTCCTTGTCAGAAACAATGCTCTTTGAAATTTCATAAAACCACATAACTTCCTTTAAAAAAAAATCTACAACATTCATTGCATCATTAGTCTTATGAAAAGGTATAAAATCTGAAATTTTAGAGAACCTATCTACCACAACAAAGATAGAATCATGTCCCCTTTGCATCCTTAGCAAGCCAAGAAAAAAATCCATACTTATATCGTCTCATGGCTTCACTGATACTGGTAGTGGCTGATATAAACTAGTGTTTTGACTTACTCCTTTTTCCACTTGACACACTTTACAACCTTGCACATACTTCCTTACATCTTGCTAAAATTGAGGCCAATAATACTTCTCTCCAACCAACACAATAGTCTTGTCAAAACAAAAATTCCATGCAAGTCCACCACTATGATTCTCCTTAATTAAATTCAGCCTCATAGAACCTCTAGGAATGCATAACTTGTTACCTTCAAACAACATGTTATCTTAGATTAAATAATCCAACCATTTGGTTCTATTTGTTGCAATAGGCTCTTTGCAAGCTTTCAATGCCTTTTCAAAATCCAAGTCTCCTTCATACATATTCTTGAGTTCATCAAAACCCACAACTTCAACCTATATTTCAATCAGCAAACCTTGTCTTCTACTCAAAGCATCAAAAACTTTGTTATACTTCCCACTCCTATGTTTTAAAAAAAATGTGTAAGTTTGTAAAAACTCAACCCTTTTCATTTGTCTTTGACTCAACTTCCCTTGACTACTAAAATATTAGAGTGCTTGATGATTGGTATACAAAACAAATTCTTTTGGCATAAGATAATGCCTCCATTTATTAAGTGCTTGAATGATTGCATAAGACTCTTAATAAAAAATTGAATAATTTTTCTTAGCATCATTAAGTTTCTAACTAAAATATGTAATAGGCTTACCTTCTTGGCTTAAAATAGCCCCAATAGCATTCCCACTTGAATCACAATCTACTTGGAACACCTTGCTGAAATCTGGAAGTGCTAGAATAGGTTGCATTGTCACTTTACTCTTCAACAGGTCAAAGCTCTTCGCTTCCCCTGTAGTCCACTTAAATACCTTCTTATCACCTCTCATTGTTCCAGTTAGTGGTGCACATATGCTACTAAAACCTTTGATGAAATTTTTATAAAAACTTGCTAACCCATGAAATGATCTCACCTCCAAGAGAGTGAGGAAAGAGTCATTTGCAAAATGGCCATTAACCAGTTGAGCCTGAGAGTTAGGAAGAGAAATTCCCTTGACATGCTACTAGGAAACTATGTTGGCTAGAAGGTAGCCAAATCCTTCAGCAAAAAGCACATACAGAGAGGGGGAAAGTAGACACCCTTGCCTAATGGAATGAAAAAGTCCAAAGGCAGAGGATTGATGACCATTAATGGTGATACAAGCAAAGGCATCCGTAAAGAGCATTTGAATAACTTGAATGAAATTAGGCCCAAAAATCTAAAGCTTTCAGCATAGCAAGAATAAAAGGTCATTCAATGCCATCATAGGCCTTTGCAAAGTCAATTTTGATAAACATGGCTTTTTGGTTTGAATGCCTAGCCCATTCCATGCCTTCCCAAACAACAATAATATTATCCAGAATAAACCTGGATTTGATAAACCCAGTTTGCTCCTGGCGGACAATCTAAGGTAAAAGATGGTGGATCTTCAATGCCAAAGCCTTGGCTATGATTTTGTAGGAGACATTGAGAAGCGTGATAGGCCTCTAGTTGCAATTGTCCTCAGGATCACCAGAATTAGGTTTGAATTTTGTATTGGCTTTGTTTATTAAGTTACCTAGAGAATTAGCATGAAAATCCTCTAAGTAAACATGATACAGATCTTTCCCAACACAGTCCCACAAGGCTTTGTAGAATCCACAAGGGAACCCATTAATCCCCGGGGCTTTGTCCTCAACCATGGAATGGATAGCCTCCTTGAGATCATCAATTGTTAAAAATTAATCACAAAAATTCTTCTGGACTGAGGAAAGCCTATTTGGTACAACAACAAGGCAATCCTGGAGGGCTTGTTGTCACACAAACGTGGGTTCTTGCATAGTGAAAACTTGCTCATAATGACACACAAAGTCCTGGAGAATGTCAAGAAGCTCAGAAAGCACCTAAGCACCATCTTTAATTTTTTTAATGCCCAAGGATGAGTACCTAGCATGTAGAGCCAACAAAAAATCTTTGGAGGCACAATCACCAATTTTTAGCCAATCTAATCGGGCTTTGATTTGTGCACCTCTAGCAGCATAATTGTTGCAACTTGCTTTTTTTGCCTTAATTTTTCCACCCTGACTTGCAATGATGGGGAAAAGGGCTGACAACCAAAGCTTCAATAGTTGAGCAGAGGTTAGTTGTAGTAGCCTCATAAGACCATCAACAAAAGATAGCTAGTTGGAACCCATAAATACACAAAAATCTAGTCGTGCGAGTGATAGCATCATTCCACCAAGTAATCCATCTTGTACGATGAGCTAGCCTACACTCTAGATTCCAAACTCTGCTAATGTGGGTAAGGGTAGGCTTGTGGCAGAGTAAAGACGTGTTTAAAAAAAATTAATTTTACACATGTGAGGTTGTCAAGTCTCCCATTCAATGTGAAAAGAAATGGGGAAGTGGTCTAACAAACTCACATCCACTAACGGCTTAACCGAGAGAGAGGAACTATCAAAAGAGAAAAAATATTGAGTCGAGATCATGGCACAATCAAGGCACTTAAATAATCTATTAGAACCAGCCCTGTAATTACACCAAATGTGTAAGAGAGAATTTGAATGGTGGTGGCCAATATTGGGATCAAAGAGCCCAAATTTATTGCGCATGTAAAACCATGCCTCCCTTTCACCAACTGCCCATCTAAATGGCAAGGTGCCATATTTTTTATATGCCATCTCAACCATATTGAAATCCCCACATAGTAACTAGGTAGCAACTAGAGATGAATCAACAATCTAGTGCCAAAGCAAAGAGCATTCCATGGAATCATTAGAGGCATAGACATTAATAATCCCAAAGGAATGATTATCAATGTTGAGAAGGATCCATACAAGCCGATGAGTGGGATCAGACCCATGGTCAACCACACAAGAGTGCCACAATTGGGACAAAATGGTGACAATTCCGCCATGCCCAACATCATGAGCAGTCCAAAACATTTTACTAGCTGGCCAAATAGAGCGACAAGCTGAAGCAATCAAAAAAATAGAAATTTTAACTTCTTGGAGACAAAGTATTTCAATACTAGATTACTTACTCAAGGTATCAGACCTCAAACATTCCATGAGATGAAATTCATGAATGAAACTCCTCCATATCATCAGAATCTAGTTCCTCTTCATTTAGAGAAGAGACAATTCTAAAAAAATTCTAGCGGAACTGACCCAATCTAGACAGAAGGAGAGGAAAATCTCTACTTTTCTTGTACATATTCCCCTACTTCCCTTGGTGGAGAAGGGCTACTAGACTGCCTTTGAGCTCCTGACATGGGATGAGAAAAGTTTGATTGTGCTATCATGATATTACGAGGATGAGGCATTGCCTTTGGCCTAGGCTGCAATGGAACATTATCAACCCCAACAGGAGCTTCCTTCCCCTTCACTAAAGGGTTTGGAACAATTTTCGCTAGTTAAGAGGCCTTGGGGGCTGACCCAGAACTAGTGGACTTATTCTTGTGGTTTGTAACCATAGTCCATTTCTCATGAAGTTTGGAAACAGAAGCATCCGTTGGATGAGGTTTTCCAACATCTTGTGGTGGAGGTGTATGTGGCACTGCCGAAGGGTAGTCCTTGATCTTCCGGTCTGTGGACTAACACCTATAACACATGTTGGGAAGATTAAAATAAGTAACCTTCTGGGTGTGTCAAAGAGCTCCAATTTGGATATTAATGGAGTCTTTCAAATATTTGGAAAGGTCAACTTCCACACAAACCCTTTTCTGTGGTAAATCCTGAAAGAACCTATCTGGATCAATGCAAATAACCCTCCCCAACAAGGACGCAATATGATTCAAAAAAGGCACACAAGGCAAGGGTAAACTAGGAAATTCAATACAGATCGGTACTCAAAACTTGGTCATCTCAAACAACAAAATCTTGGGTCCATTCCTAGAAAACTAACAAAGAAGACCTAACATACTAGGTACCATGGGCAAAGATAGCCTGGACATGACTGACCTCCACAAAGTGGAACAAAAAGAAACTCTTGGTTAAATTTTGGACCATGTCAAGGTAGACCCCATGAGGACCCAGGCCTTGCTAACCCACTCCCTAAGAACACTTTCAAGGGGAGTCCTCCCAAAAAAATACCCAAGGGTATGTTGCTCAAGCCATTAACAAGCAAAATCAAAATCTAGTAAAGGAAAAACCACATCAGCTAGTGAGTTAGAACATTTACCTCATGAAAGACTTTTGGAACAAATTTTTAGGGTCATTTTTTTAGAGGAGCATTGAAAAAAGTTGACAAACCACTAACACCAAGATGAACTACTGGGTTAGAGCTGGTTGAAGGCATATTAAAACATAAAAAATGCACTAAATGTTGTCGTACATACAGGAAAAGAGGATTTTCCTGTGCTAACAACATAGTACAACACAAGAGGGGCTAAGAGTGGCTGCAGACACCACAAAACCCTAGCAAATCTCATACACTTTCCATCCCTTCAAGACTTCATTTCAAGTACACAATCACAAATCTACCCAAGAACTCTTTCAACACTTCATTCATTAACCTCATAAACGTACTAGGTGCATTGGTTATCCCAAATGGAATGACTAACCACTGATACAAACCTTCCTTTATCTTGAATGTTGTCTTCCATTCATCTCCTTCACGTATCCTTATCTAGTGATACCCACTCTTCAAATCAATCTTTCTAAAATATGTTGCTCCACTCAAGCAGTCCATGATATCATCCACCCTTGGTAATGGAAATTTGTATTTTACTGTAATCTTGTTGATAGCCTTGGAGTCCATGGACATCCTCCATTCTTCTCCTTTTTTTTGGTGACAAAACTATAGGCACTGCACATGGGCTTAAACTCTCTCTTATTAAACCTTTCTTTAACAAATCAACAACTTGTCTATTTACCTCTTCATTCTTTGTAAGTGACATTCTATAGGCTACCTTTTTTGGAAAACTTTCCCTTGGAATCAAATCAATTTGATGACTAATTTTTCTCATGGGTGGGAGTCCTTCAGCCACATTACCTGAAACAATCATCTTAAACTCTTGCAACAAATTAACAACCTCTACAGGAACTTCATCTACAACTTCATTGGTAACTTTAGGAATAATAGCAAAAAAAAAAATTCATGCTTCATACCTTCAAGAGATCTTCTTGCATCAACTAAACAAACTCTAGCATTACCACAAACTTGAACATTTTCCTCCTTAAAAGGTTTAAGCTTATGCTTCACTCCATCTTTCACAATTGTGTAGGTGTTAGCACATCCATCATGTATGGATTTTTGGTCATATTGCCATGGCCTTCCAAGAAAAATGTGACAAGCATCCATAGGGATGATATCACAAAGAATTTCATCATTTTAATTCCCAATTTTAAACTTCACACTGCATTGTTCACTTCTCAACATTTTCTGATTATCTTGCACCCAAGCAATCTGGTATGGATTTGGGTGTTTTCTCCTCTCGAGCTTCAAATTTTTCACCATCTCATTGGACAGAAGATTTTTGGTGCTGCCACTATCAACTATGATGTTTCACACCTTTCCTTCACACTTTCACCTTGTTTTGAACAACTTTCTTTTCATAGGCTCACTGTCTTCATTCAAGAGTGCTCTCATGGTCATCAAAATCTGTCCATCTTTAGCATCTTCAGATTGTAAAGAATGTACCTCTTCCTCATTCATATTTGCTACTCTTCTTGGTATTCTTGTCTCCTTTTTGTCTTCTCTTCTTGTGGGAAATCATAGGCTCGGTGGCCTTCTTCTCCACATTTGTAACAAGTGCCCCTAAATTGGCCTCCACCACAACCACATCCTCTACCTCTACCTCTGAAATTTTGATCTCTTGAGCTTTGTCCATCATCATATTTTTCTGCCCTATTTCTGCCCTCTTCATTCTTTGAACTCTTTTTTATGAATTTCTTCATTTTTGTATGTTCTTCCTCCTACTTTTCCTCCACACCCACTTCCTTTATTCTTTCTTTCAAATCTATTATTCAATCTTTCCTCTATCTTTAAGGTCATTTGATAGGAATCCTCCATTGTCACAACTCTAACCAATGCCACTTCTTCTTGAACGCATGATCACATCCTGTTCATGTACCTTGCAATCTTCTCCTTGGTTACTTCTGAAGTCTAGTTCTTATGAGGATTTTATGAAATTCTTTTGTATACTCTTTAACACTTTTTTTAGCTTGCTTCAAACCTAGCATCCTCTTGAGAAAATCTAACTCATAATCAGCTCCAGAATAAACTACCTTTTTAATTTTTCTACCATTTTATCCCATTTGGTAATCTTCTCTTTTCGTCTTTTCCCCTTTATAATTGGACTTCTCTCCACCATATTGAGGCATGTCCTTTTAGCCTTGTCTTAGCAAATCTCACTCTATCAGGGTCTTGTACCTCTTTGAATTTGAAATACTCCATCTCATTCAACCAATCTATCAACTCCTCTAGATTTAAACTCCCATTGAATGTAGGCATTGAATGTAGGCACATCCATTTTTTGTCTCTTACCCATTTTTGTGAAAGCTTTCAACAATGGGTCATTTGTGTAGACACTCAAAATATCTTGATCAATATCATGCACTCAATCCTGATTAACTAACACCGATTCTTCCTTAATCACGTCCACACTAACCAATTAATTGAATAATATTTATTTAATAATTCCTCCTAAAAAACATATAATAAACCTTATCAAATAATTTCATAATTTTCCTCCTTTAATTAAATAAAAAAACTTTATTTAATTAAAATCCTAATGTGCTCTCTTTAATTAAATAAATCAACTTTATTTAATTAAATCCTAATGTTCTTCATTTAATTGAATAAATTAAATTTATTTAATTAAATTACTAATCTCCCATATATCTTCTCAT